>JMFS01021681.1:0-31885 GCA_000699545.1 Podiceps cristatus | reverse complement strand
CCTGTAAAATCCCTTCTTGTTTTTAACATCCTTCGCCAAGTTGTCCTTCTTATACTGAGGTGCCCAAAACTGTGCACAGTACTAGAGGTGGGGCCACACCAGTGTGGTGTCGAGTGGGACAATCACCTCCCTCAACTGGCTAGCTATGCTGTGCTTGAGGAACCCCAGGACATGGCTGGCACTTCTGGCTGCCAGGACACACTCTTGACTCATATTCAAGTTGGGATCAACCCAGACCCCCAGATGTCTTTACGTGGGGCTGCTCTCCAGCCTCTCATCCCCCAGTTTATATATATATATATCCAGGATTACCCCATCCCAGGTACAGAATCTGGCATTTGCTCTTCTTGAATTTCATATAGTTGGTGATTGCTCAGCTCTCTAGTCTTTCTGGATCTCTCTGTAAGGCCTCTCTACCCTTGAGGGAGTCCACAGCTCCTCCTAGATTAGTATCATCAGCATATGTACTTAATGTACATTTGATTACTGTGTACAGATCATTTATAAAATGTGAAGGAGCCCTGGCCCTAAAATTGAGCCCTTTTTTTCCCTAGGGAAATTATAATCTTTTATAGTAAGAACTTGTAATCATCAGGGACAATACATATTTGTACCTGAATACAAAAGCAGTCAAAATTCCAAAAGATATCCTATTTATGTGCTAGGAGGTGGACATTTAAGACAAATTGGTTAAAACATAAATAAAGACAATGTAAATACAGTTTCAAACTTTAATTTTCTGCTTGAGGAATAGTATTGTGAGTGTTGCGTCACAATTTCTTTTTCTGCTTTGTATTCTTGATTGGTGTTTTTCTTCTTTAAGGTTAAAACAAATATTTGTGCTCATACATTACTTGTTGTTTGACTTTATGATTCTCACCTGTCAAAAGTGATCTTAATGGAATGTCCTGGTCTTGCTTCAATCACCCACTCACAATTAAGTGAGTCCTTATAATAACCTGGCCACCCTGGGGGTAAGATAACACCACTTGATGCTGTCAAATGTCCACCACATGGTGCTGAAAGAAAAAACATGTATACTTGTATCATAAACAATATTTCTAAAATAATATTATATATTCAAAGAGCTTACAAAAAAATTAAAAAGCATAGAAAAAATAAGTTTAATATACATGTAAATTTACTACATTATGAGCACTTTGTTTTCTTCAGAATCATAAGTCCTGCAATGTATTGTATCATAGTTTATTACTCTCTCTATATATTAATACACAGAACATGTCACTTGATTCTGCCAGATTTCCTTCTGTTGAAAAGCACATTATCTCATTAAAAAATAATGTATCATCATTTTTTTGGATCTAGTATGATTCCACATTTATGTGGAAATATCAGACAAATTGTTGCAAGTAATTTACAGTTAATTATTTCCATTGGACTGTGCCATGTAACACCTTTTTTGAGTAATCATTCAGCTCAGTGGAACTGATTGTTGTAAATACTCCATTGAATCATAGAACGGTTGAAGTTGGAAGGGACCTCTGGAAATCATCGAGTCCATCCCCTGTTCAATACAGCAGATTGCACAGGACCATGTCTAGTCAGGATCACGTCCTCCCTCCAAAGACAGACTCTCCCTATCCTGGGCAATCTGTCCCAGTGGTTGATCACTATGACAGTGAAAGTTTTTTCATATGCTTAAGCGGAACTCCTTGTATTTCAGTTTGTTGTTCATTGCCTCTTTTCCTGTCACTGGACACCACTGAGAAGTGTCTGGCTCTGTCTTCTTCACACCATCCCATCATGTATTTATACACATTGAGAAGATCCCTCTTGACCCTTTTCTTCCCAGTCTAGACAACTCCAGTTCTCTCAGCCTCTTTTTGTATGACAGATGCTCCAAGTCCTTAACCATCCTTGTGACCCTTCACTGGACTCACTGCAGTATCTTCACGTCTCTCTTGTACTGCACATCATAGGACTGCACACAGCATTGCTGATGTAGCCTCATCAGTGTTGACTAGAGGGGAAGGACCTGTCATTTCCTGTCAGCCCAGTTCTCCCGCCTCTCTGTCAAGGTCCCTCTGAACAGCAGCACAAGCATATGGTGTATCAGCCACTTCTCCCAGTTTTACATCATCGGCAGACTTGCTCAGAGTGCACTCTGTCCCAGTATTCAGATCATTAGTGAAGATTTCAAACAGTATTGGACTTGGTAGTAACCCCTTGGTTACTATGGACTAGCCTCCAGTTGGACTTTGTGCCACTGATCAGAACCCTATAAGCCCAACAGATCAGTCAGTTTTCAGTCCACCTCACTATTCACTTCTCTACCCCATACTTCATCAGTTTGTCATCAGATTTTTTGAGAATCTTGCGTGATACAGTGCTAAAGACCTTCCTAAAACTGAGATAAAAATATCCATTACTCTCCCCTCATCCATCAGGCCAGTCATCTCACCGCAGAAGACTATCAGGCTGGTCAGGCATGATTTCCCCTTCATAAATCCATGCTGACTGCTCCCAGTCACCACCTTGTTCTTCATTATTTTGGAAATGGTTTCCAGGAATATTGCTGCATCACCTTTTTCAGCAATCAAGGTGAGACCTTGGATCCTCCTTCTTTCCTTTCTTCAAGATAGGAATTTGCTTTCTTCCAGTTCTCAGGAACCTTCCTAGGTTAAATGACCTTCCCAAGATGACTGAAAGTGTCCTTGCAATGTCATTGGCTGCCTTCCTCAGCACTGTTGGGTGCGTCCCACCAGGCCCATTCCTGTATGTTAAATTTGTTTAAATTTTCTCTATCTTGATCCTCCTCCATAAAAGGGAAAAAAGTATTGCAACTGGGCTATGAAAGTAACTGGCTGAGACCAAGAACACTTTTTAGAGCAGAATCAGAGGACTTTGGTGCAGGATTAAACAACAGCAGAAATAACGGAACAATTTTTGGGAAACATAAGTCCCGTAAAAATTTAGGCTGTCATAGCACAGGTCTTTGGGATCTTATATTGTACCAAAGGCTATGGAGCAGTCTAAACCAGGAAGGGTTTCAAGGTCAGATGAATTTATCTTGGTATCATTTGTATTACCCTCAAGTACTCAGTGGTATCATTATCAGCAAATTCCATATTGCAGTGCAGGAAATCTTGTCACTTCTGTTTCTCTAAGTAATGACAATCAAATCTATTATGCCATATGGAAATAAATAGCAACATGAATTTGTGAGTAGCAAATTAATATTCCTAGTTTTGATTCAATGTTTTTAACAAAAAAAAAATTGAACTCAGAGAGGTTATTTGAATTCATTCATGACTTGCACTTGTGTCTGGGAAGTTTTTCCAGATTTAAGAAAGTGGTAGAAAAAAGCAAACCACACAACGCAAACCATACACACTGAATTGTCTGTGAGGCAAAACAATTGGCCAGAAAAATGCAATTTACATTACATGTATATAGTTACTGAAGAATGAAATTTATTCCATGGGTTATAGAATCATAACAAAAATCATAAAAGTTATATGATCCAGATCCTTAAGTTACTTCAATGACACTGAAATTAATGGAGGTGTGAGATTTACAACAATTACTTCAAAAAAAAAAATCATTCAATTGAGTGTCTGACTATATAGTTTATTAAAAATATATATAATTTTTGAACATTATTTTTAGCAAACACACTAGTTGTTTATTAAATACATTCATATGTCTTGCCTTAGGACCCAAGCACCAAGGAATCAACCTACTTTTCTTTTTTTTTTTTTTTTCCTCACTGTATTCTATACTAAAAAGAGATTTAATCCTAAGTATAACTCATCTTAGTCTTTTTATTCACCTAGGCAAGAACAAGCAAAAACCTTGGAAACAGGCAAAATTTGGGGGGGAATATAATTAATATTAGACATAGCTCTGATCTTCACCATATTTCTCAGAAAAAAAATAAATGTGCTACAGGTTAATATGTTACATACAGAAATTCAAGTATACTTTCATTCTGAGAAAATTAAGGGTGCAAATTTTTAAAAAGGACTTTTAAATAGAAACTTGATCTCACTTTCTATGTGGTAAATAATTGTGTTCTTCACTATGCTACAGCCAAAACTGTTATAACAGCTATATCTCACAACCAAGTAATGATGTTCACAATCAGAACTTGAAAAGAATAGCAACCAGATTTTTAGAATGCTAATTTATTCCAAGAATATAAAAGCAAGCTATCTTGTTTCTATTATTACTCTCTCATTTGACTGGAAGAGTGTTAAAATAAGATGAATTAGTAACTTTATCTAAAGCAGTCTTATTTATGTGCAAAATGTTAAAAATTAAGCTAAATTTAAATAGTTTCATTATTCAAACCATAGGTGAAAAGTAAAGACTGTGCCCTTACCTTCACAACGTGGGACAGTAGAGCTCCATACTACATTTCCATCTTGCATAATACATGTTATGGATTCAGAGCCTTGGGTCTTCACAAAGCCATCATCACAGTGAAAGGAAACAGAACTTCCCAGAAGGAATCTGTCTCCAAAACGCCTCCCATTTATAGGAATGCCTGGATCATGACACTCATTCTGACCGAAGGCTGATAAAAACATAATAATAGTAATAATAACAACGATGATGATGACAACAACCACACTTCTAAACTGTTTCTCTTTTTTTGTTTGTTTGTTTATTTTTTGGTTTTGAGGAAGGGAATAACCTTTCATAAGTAACAAGTTTACAATATAATTGAAAGTATAGAAAAGTCCTCAATAAAAACTCAGCATTAAACCCTATGACATTCACACAGATGCAACATAGTTCAAAGTCTGAAGCCTTTTAGTTATGTGTGGCTTAGATACACAAGACTTTGCTAAAATTCTCCTCTGGAGAAAATTCAGCTGTTTGCCTCCAACATAATAAATGTGGTTTTATATTGCAACTAATCTGGCAGAAATACAGGCTGCTGCTAAAAATCTATGGCACCTGCCTCGGCCAGACAGAGCAACCTCCCAACGGGATGCTGAGAGCAGCCTGCCTCCATCTAGTGGGGTGCAGTCCCTGGGGGCCCACACCTCCACGTGCATCTGTGACCTCATGGCGGGGTTCTCACCAGTATGTGGATCAGTGAGTTGCAGAGACCAACAGTGTGGGTGCATGGAAAGCCAGGGGGACCTCCATGCCTTTCAGGAAGTGTGTGAAAGTAAGGGAACACATTTCAAGGAAAAGGGGTGGGCGTTTGTACCCCATACGTCCTGTAAGCGGAGGGTGTGTATGAAAATCTTGTCAGGGCAGGATGAGGATGGATTAAAATGGAAAGGTATTTACAAATTTATATGTGTTAAGATAAACCAGGCATCACAAGGAAGTACCAAATGCAATCATGGAACCAAGCTTGTCAGAGTTCAAGAAGCCTCTGGATGACAGTCATATGGTTTAGTTTTAGGTAGTCCTGTGAGGAGCAGGGAGTTGGACTCAATGATCCTTATGGGTCTCTTCAAACTCAAGGTGTTCTATGATTCTAAGATTTTGTAAGTGTCTAACATGGTGGTTTATCTGTTGAATTGCCATTATGGACCCTGAATCAACAGTTATGTTTCATTAATAAATCAATAAACCATTTTGATCCTGATTTGATTTAGACTATGAGTGGAGCACTTTTTCCCTGCAACACATAGGAGGTCCTAGCCAGAAGTACTAGCACTTTGGCTGAACTTAAACTAAGCACGAAGGATTAAACAAACATGAAGGATTCATAAATCAGGGACATTCCCATTTGTCAGTTCAGTTTCCCTCTACAGAGGCATATGTGGTCTTAGATAATTCTAGCACATAAAGCATCCGTCAAGCTCAGTGGTAACACCTAGATATTTTCTTATTCAAATGTAGTGGAAAACTCTTGCATAATACCTAGGTGATCAGGAGTCTCAGGGAGTTTGGTCCATAACCATTACATTTCTGACTGCATAATTCATAGAATCACAGAATGGCAGGTTTGGAAGGGACCTCTGGAGATCCAACCCCCCTGCTAGAGGAGGGTCACCTAAAGCAGGCTGCATGGGACTGCATCCAGGCAGGTTTTGAGCATCTCCAGAGCAGGAGACCCCACACCTCTCTGGGCAGCCTGTGCCAGGGCTCTGTCACCCTCACAGCAAAGAAGTTTTTCCTCATGTTCAGACAGAGCTTCCTGTGTTCCAGCTTGTGCCCGTTGCCCCTTGTCCTGTCACTGGGCACCACAGAAAAGAGTCTGGCCCCGTCCTCTTGACACCTGCCCTTGAGGTATTGATAAGCATTGATGAGGTCCCCTCTCAGTCTTCCCTTTCTCAGGCTGAACAGTCTCAGGTCTCTCAGCCTGTCCTCATAAGAGGGATGCTCCGGTCCCCTCATCACCTTAGTAGCCCTCCCCTGGACTCTCTCCAGTAGCTCCATGTCTCTCTTGAACTGGGGAGCCCAGAACTGGACACTGCACTCCAGATGGGGCCTCACCAGGGCAGAGTAGAAGGGGAGGAGAAAATCCCTTGACCTGCTGGCCACACTATTCTTGACGCACCCCAGGATACCATTGGCCTTTTTGGCCCCAAGGGCCCACTGCCGGCTCACGGACACTTTGCTGCCCACCAGGACTCCCAGGTCCCTTTCCTCGGAGCTGCTTTCCAGCAAGTCAAGCCCTAACCTGTACTGGTGCCCGGGGTTGTTCCTCCCCAGGTGCAGGATGCTACACTTGCCCTTGTTAAACTGATTCCACTCCACTCTGCTCTCAAGCCTATCCTGGTCATGCTGAAGACTTCAGCTGCAAATAGAAATCATAAAGCTTGTTCTTATTATGGTCTGTCTTTACTGTGATAGAATAGTATATGGAAAAATCTGAATAATCTCAGACAGAAGCAGACCTAGAATTCAGGCCTCACATTTTCTGGTAAGTCTTTTATCTCTACAGACTTATTTAAGGTATCTCCCTTTTCCTGCCACTTTTCAAAGGGCAATAATTATCCCTTTCTCTGAAAGCAAAGGAACAATTTAGGCATCTAAGATTTAAAAAGGGTTGTAATCCATGAATTTCAGTCTTATGTGGTGCATCTTTCTAAATAATGCAAGGAAACACCTTGGCCCTGAACAAACATTTTTAATTATCTTCATTGACACAAGATAGGAACAGCACAAGATGTGACCAAGATGATTTCATTGTCAATTAACTTCTATAAACTTAGAAGATAATTTCAACTAAAAAGATAGTTTTCAGTAGTCTTTGAATGACTAATAAAACTTGTAGGAGAGTAGTAATGTTTTCACAGGATTTCTAGGTTGGAAGAGACCTCAAGATCATCGAGTCCAACCTCTAACCTAACACTAACAGTCCCCACTAAACCATATCCCTAAGCTCTACATCTAAACGTCTTTTAAAGACCTCCAGGGATGGTGACTCCACCACCTCCCTGGGCAGCCTGTTCCAATGTCTAACAACCCTTTCAGTAAAGAAGTTCTTCCTAACATCTAACCTAACCTTTCTACAAGACGATGATGTTATTAGATTTTTCAGTTGAGAATACTGTTGAGTACTATCCTTTCAAATAAATCAAGAGATTGCTATCTGTAGCCAGATATTTTTTAGCCTGGTTTCCCAAACAGGAAAGATTTATGCTTTCAGTAGCTTTCTATATGTATGTGACTGCTAGGTCCACATTTAACAACTTTTGAACTTGTCGACCAGTTACAACTAAATCTTGTACATTTGAGAATTGCATTCTCAAAGACATTACGTTCTTAAAATTCTTGAAGAAACTGTAGTCAGACAGAAGAATGATTCTTGAATGTGGATTCCTATAGGAAAGGCTTCTGCATGAGATCAGATACATTCTTAGACACTAGAAAAACCACAGAGGGTAACTATTACGTGTATCCCAAAAAAAGAGATCTATATTCTTAGGGGTCTATATTCATAGATACCATACTATCGAACTGGAAGATAAAATGCAAAAGCAACACAGTTCCAAGAGCTATTTATTTACAATGATATTCTAGTGGCTTTTTATACTTCTACTCATTGCAGATTAACATCTCCATATTTCAGATCTAATTGCTTCCAGTGAGAAGTATATTGAATCACCTGCACTGGATGTTTCGATTTAAATGATCTGGGCTTTAGTTACGTACTCTGCATTTATACAGTGTCAACCAAAAAGGCCCTTAAATAATGAAGGGAATGCTCCAGCACTATCACAATTAAAACAAATAAATTATAAAGATTCAAGTAAGCTAATGAATGTCAGGAAGACAGCTGAAAGCAGTGCAATTATACAAGCATTACAATTTACTTCTGTATTATAATTAAAAATGTTCTATTTTTTATTATTATGAAGAAAGATAGATTGATTTTAAGGCTAGGCATAAAATAAAAGCAGAGGTTCTTACTTGTGTAAGTGATATTAAATCCTCTTCCAGTGGTAGAGTGATCTGACTGAAATTCAAGTCTTACGATGTGTCCACTGCTAGCCAACTGAGAAGGAACCTCATTGCCAGAAAAAGTGCCAAGAGGTGGTAAATCTGAAATCCCATCATCTTTCACTGTAAGGTAGTCAAATTGAGGTTCTACATCAAAGTCATTGAAAATCAGATGGATTCTGCTTCCTGGCTCTGAGATAATTAACCAAACACAGTTCATATTGTTCCCATACTCCTCAGGATAATTTGGAGACAGAATAATCCCAGACGGTGTGGTGAAGTTGAAGAAACAGGAGACTAAAGAAAACAACAACAGATTCTCAAAAAACTATTCGTAAACATAAATGCTTGTCTTTCTACTTTTTATTCTTGTGGAAAAGGATGCTTTTGAAGACTGGATGTCAAAACTACTACACATGCAATCTGGAAATATTTAAGACTGTCAGACTTTCTCCAATGTAACATGTCTGCATTGCATATTTTTATTTCCCCAAGTGAGGTTATGTGACTGCACCAGGATCTGAAAGAGATTCTTAGAATCATTTAGAGAATACCAAAGAAAGCAAAAGTAATGCCTGATGTGTTACAATTTGGAAAAGAAAAAGAAAAAAGTAAGAACAAAAACAAAACAAACAAAAAAAACCCCTCAACCAACCAAACAGAAAACAATCAAAAAACCCCAAAAGAAAACAAAGACACAAAAAACCCCCCAAACCCCTTCTCTATGTAAATGCATCTACAAGCTTACCTACAAACATCTTTTATCTTTTAAAACAAAATTCACAACTAATGATCTTACCTACCCTTTTTCCATGTTGGATATCCTTATATTCCTTATATTTATTTTAATGTTTTATTAGGATATCAGAAAAAAACTCCAATCTTTTCTTATTTGGATCTGCAGACTGCCTTGCACTGCCAGAATCAATGTGTATGCGCCACGGAGTCCTTTTGAACACTTATATGCTACTAGAAATTGCTTATTTATAGTTTATTTCAACACACATTTACATTAAGAGTTGTTAATAGTTCAATTAAATATAAAATGAGGGGAAAGAACATTTTAAAATAGTTCTATGTGATGTTCCCCATAAATGAGCTACTATTGAGCCAACTAAAAAAAAAAAAAAAAAAAAGTGACTGAAAAAGTCTTCAAGGTCTTTTGAAATCTTTTCCTACTGGCTAGTCACAAATTCTAAGAAAAGCAAGAGGCTAAGGTCAGTAAAATAACAGAGAAAAAAAAAATCTTACAAACACAGCTGGGTTTGTTGCCAGACCACTGGTTGTTTTGCTGACATGTAATCGTTCTCTCTCCCACCAGTTCAAAAGCTGCTTGACATTCAAAGGTAAGTGTATCTCCATGCCGAAAACTGCTGCCAGTCCTCTTCCCATATGATGGAATTCCAGGGTCTCCGCAACCTCCTTTCTCAATTTCTGAATAGCAAAAAATTCAAACAAAATAATAAGGAAAATATATTTGCAAGCGATTTATATGTCAGTATCAGAAATGCTTTCAAAATGCTTAGCATTATGCCTTAAAATAATATTTACAGCTGAAAGTGAACTAGAGATAAATGCTGTAAAACTGCCTCTAAGATGACTTAGAATCTAAAGTCTTTTCACAAGCTAATAGCTTCCATACCTGCATTGCTGAAGATAACAAAATACACATGATTAACTGCATAGCTGCACTGAATTACAGCATATTTGAAGGTAAAATTATAAAGCCATAGATAGTCTCCATTCTAATCATGGAGACATACTATGTGTAGATCCTATTTCTGGTAATGAAGTACTAGTAATAATCTATCTTGACTCTTACATCTGCAATTCCATTTATAAGGCTATTAGCAATACAATTAAAAGTGTATCATTTACTGATAGCATAAAATAATTTAATTTTAAACACTAAAATATAATAAAAACAAAACCAAGGAATTATTTCTTAATCTCACACTTCAAATTAGAGTCACATTTTTCCCAGCTGCATTCAGCTACAATGACAAGAGATTAACATTTTGGATTATAATTTCTGGATATTCTCTAGGAGATCTGGTATTTAAATTATTTAATTTGTCGATGTTGAATGTACGTATACAAGATAAAAATATAAAAACCTCAAGTCTTATGAAATTTATAAATAAGAAGAATATTAGGAAAGGAAATGTAATTATTAATTGCCTGTGATAGAAATGATGAATTGTTTTACAATTGACTGTCTATCAAAAATGAAGGCTCCATTTCTTTGCCATTAAATTTTAAACAGTTTTTCTATTTATTTTCATTTAAGCAGCAAAAATAACAACAAAGCACATCTGGTTCTATGAACTGTGTTGCTACATCTGTAGTAAAATGATGTAAACTTTATTTGAATGAAATTAGTGATAAAATTCCTCTTATTTAAATGTTTCCCAGTTCAATCCAAGGTATGAAATCTGAAACATTCAGGATAACAAGAAAATTCAACTCAATGAATAGTATTAAATATTAATATAATTTAACACCATTAAAATACTAATGTTAAATTAGTATGGCTGCAAGCTTGAACATAGGAAGTTCCGCACCAACATGCGGAAAAAATTCTTCACAGTGAGGGTGACAGAGCACTGGAATAGGCTGCCCAGGGAGGTGGTGGAGTCTCCTTCACTGGAGATATTCAAGACCCGCCTGGACGCCTATCTGAGTGATATGTCCTAGGGAGCCTGCTTTGGCAGGGGGGCTGGACCCGATGATCTCTCGAGGTCCCTTCCAACCCCTACAGTTCTATGATTCTATGATTCTATGAAATACTGGCAGAAGTATATACCTTGACATGTTAACTCCAACAGAAATTTTAAGATGCAGGATGACATTATCATATGTGAAGTCAACCCACTATGTTTACACCCTTAAAGCAGTCGTGAACAGGTTGTTGACAAGCATGTTCAGAAAGGTATGCCAGGTATTTCACAAAAGGACAGGTTATTCATCAGGATAAAAAGAGGTATACATTTTTATCTTGGCAATCTTAAAATTGAACTTTGGAGAGAAAATTAAGAATAACTATTCCATCTGTGAATTCAAAGCAGTTCCAGAGTCAGTTTTTTTTACTTAAATAATTTACCTTACCTGAAAGCTAGAAAGTATGAAATGAATGAAAACATCTTCAAAAATTCCAGTACACAAATATAATAAAACAGTAGTAGAGCAATATAATAAATAATATTTATAAAGATGAAAATTTATATGTATTTACAAATGCTTTAATGTAGTTTCACCTGCCTACTCCTACTGAGGCATTGATTCCTATGCCACAGTGGAGCTCTGGAAACCTGTGTGTTCCCAGGTATCCACAGCTCCAGACCCTACATGAACAAGTGGGGAGCTACAGAAAATCAGAACCCACTTCTTAATCACATTTTAAAAGTTCATTTATTACACTTACAGCAGAGCTATAACTAATACAGCATGTAAGAATGATCATAAACACTCTTCCAAAAACCTGTTGTGTATTGCAAAGGCATTGCTGAAGATTTATCCCACAACAGAAAGCAATACATGTTTCTTTCCATGGACTACAGAGGAAGTATCAAAATAGCTTTAATTAATTAATTTACTGAAATAGAAGACAGATCAGGATGCTTTCCAACTCTCAGGAGATACATCAAACCCTAGAGAGGGGTATGAATCAATAAGCCAAAACTTTGAACCTTACTGGCAGGTTGAAAATTGCTTTTTTTGTAGGAAACTAGTACAGTATGTCTTTAGTCAGAACCAAGCTCTTATTGAGGAAGCAAGAATGCAGGATAAACTTTGGAGACTAAGCGAATGCTTTGTGCTTCTTAATATATCAACCTTCATCCAAGAATGCCCATTTTTCCTTGGTCTGAAGATATAATTTGGATTTCTAAATATCTGATTTGCAAGCACAAACAAGCAGTTAAATATATAAAAACTAATTTCTGGTCCAACTTTTTTTAAAAACTTTTTTCTTTGGAAAAATAAAGGTGTTACAAAATCTGTCTCATAAAAAAATATTCTAATGTTGAATTTTAGGTTTTCTCTTAAAATACGTTAGAAGGACTTTTAAAATCATATTATTTTACATTAAAAAGCCAAGTAACTCATAAAAATGTCAAAATGAAATTTATTAACTTTATTTCTATTTCAGCTTTCAGGGTGAGTGCTTGTTTGTTCAACATAAAAACAATTCAGCAAATGTCACAAATTTATAAGACACTTCTGAGGAAGTTTTATTTGCATTTTGACAATAAAAAGCTTGAAAAATTCCATCTTGCTCTAGAATATACATCTTCACAAACCTTGAAGTGAAAACTAACCTTAACAGAAAATGTACTTAAATCAGAAACACATTATTCAGGTTGATAGAAAGCACCCATTTAATGTCAATGGATAGCACTCACTTCTGTCCTCAAGTTTCACATAAATTTCCTGGTATGAAGATTGACTATAACATGCTTATCATATCATTCTTATTCATATTACATTACAGATGTTACTATCAATACCACAATTTTAGATCAATTAATTTTATACCAATTAATTTCACAGTGAGACAAAGATCTGTTGTTTTCATACCATAAATTAAAAAAACCCACCCAACTTGGATACTTTAACAACTTGCCATGCACTTTTTCAGTTCAACAACTGTCTTTGCTCTTGCACTACAATTAATTAATGCATTCATTAGACAATTTTCTTACAAAACATTTGAAAAATACCAAACCCCCCAAAAGCTGTGCCTTAGCTGACTGATTTTCTCATAGATAGTCTGATTTCAGATCTGTAGTGACTAAGATGTCAAAACGTCCTTTCTCCATAAAAAGATATAAACTTTTAGTAGTAGCCTCAGTTATAATCTATGAATTTTTATTTTTTTTATGTTTTATTACAGCATTGTAAAATACAAATCCATGTAAAAATTCTGCCAGCAGCAAAACACAATATTAAATATTCACTTAGTGTTTAGAAAACCATGAGGGAGTGACAGAAAAAGGCAGATTAAGTCAGATGCAAGACTACCTGTACATTTCTCTTTATTAAAGAGCTAGTTTTCCATCCCATAAATTAATGACCGATCAAAACATAGGGAAGACAGAGAAGGCCAAATTCAGGGGTTTGCATTTATACATAAAGAATACCATTTGTTTACAACTAGTTCTAGAGTAGTGCAGGCATGTAATGATTCCCAACATTTTTCTGCCCTCTGGGATTTAACACAGCTTTTTATTTCATTGTCTTTTCTGGTACCTGTCTGACTTCCACTGATTTAATCAGAGAACAATTTATTTAAATGTCTAAATTCACTTGAGGTGCACTGTGCCTATTATTTCAACATATGCACCAATTATTCTGCTTCATAAATTGCAAAGAGGCTGTATACCTGTTTGCTAAAAAGAGGACATTATTCTGACCAAGTCAGCTGGAGCTATGTTGAGCTCTTAGAGAAATCCTTTGAGACAGAAAAGGCTCTTAAAATGACAAACATGAAAATAAAAGCTCTGCTAACCTATTTAATGTGTGGCAATAAAAATGCTATTCCTTTAAGATTATTCAGTGTACTCATTCAATGTTGGACTTCTTTTGATCTGAGTCCTTAGAGCTGTGTGAACTTCATGAAGTTTGTAAATAAGCTCTCAAGCTCTAATTTAAACATCAGCTTCCTTTGGTTACCAAAATATTAACATTGATGTTATTCAATTGTTTCTGGCTTTCATGTACTCTCTTTCAGTAGCCTGGGGAAAGAGACTTTTCATCTTGTTTATAAACTAAAAATACGTACTCAGTTTCAGGGAATATTCTCTCTTTAATGTTGGAAGAATGACAAGATTAGATTTCTGATGAGAAGATCACATCCCTCTGAATTTAATCAAAGACATTTTTGTTGCTGTGGTTTTTTTCAAAGGAAGAAATATGGAAATTTTAAAGTGATATTAAGCATCTAAGTAAGTATTATGACTACTATTTGAAAGGCATCACATTGCAAATCAAGTCTTTTTTATTAAAATGCTTTGCGTTACTTTGACTCAGGTATATGAAATATATAATAAAATACTTCATAGATTATAACATTAGTCATGTTATACCTTTTTCTCTCCTTGTTACTAGATTACAAATACACATTTAAAATGAAATTCTTAATATCACTATGTTTTCTTTCACATTATCTAATATTATACCTTAGGTGATCAGTGAACCATCATCAAATCACTAAATCTGTAGCTAGATACAACTTTTACCAGTAGAGTATTAAGAATACCCTCACACTTTAATAATTCAGATGTGTAAATGTAATTTAAATTCAATAAGTGTTTAAAAACATGTAGTTTACACAACAATCCATTGTCTCAAAGAATAGATACAAAAATAAACTTCAGTAGTTCAAGGTCTATCAGAAAGCTGACGACAATGCCTCTAAAATGTAAAATAATTAATTTGACAACATTTTGTAATTATCTTTCATTTTAGCTACAGTCAAGATAGGTTAAGGGAAGCTGAGAGCTGACACAGCTATACATTTATTATTTAAAAAAATAAATTTTAAAAAAAAAAGTTTAAAAGTTGAAGTTTATTTCTGTGTCAGATAGGACCTGTTAGGTTTAACATCTAAACTTGTATATGACCAGTCACAGAAATTCATGTTTTAAATATAAGAAAATTGATCATTTAGTTTATTTCCTCTTATCCCTCCCACCTCCCTGTGTTAACAGTCATAATATTGACACAGTGGAATCTTACACTTACATAACACTTTCTTAAATTTAGAAGCGAGATATAATAGAAAAAATACTGTTATATAGAACAAACTGTGATATGACAAATGCTGTGTTTTAATTATTCCAACTTTTGTACTATTTGTTGTATACCATAAAGCTTTAAGCTGATCTTCCCACTGATCTCAATAATAAAATGTACTTGGATCCATAGCACATTGTGACCCTATGTCTTCCATTTCACTATTAGAATTCAAATTTCAGATCCAGACAATGTTTTTAGATTCCCGCTTAACAAAAGCAAAGTAAAATATATAAAGACAAAATTTGCAACTGTAATGTGACATAAAGCAAGCATCTCTGCCCACCATTTTTGTTAGGAGGATAAGTTATAAATGGAAGAATTCCAAATGGGCTAAAGAGACATCATTTCTATCTACACACTTGTCTTTCCCTGTCTTCAGGCCATTCTGGCTTCAATGTCACTATTAAATTACACAGTAAATATTTAAAATCGTAAGTTTGGTGTCAGAAACAGACTGCTTGCCTCTCTAGGGCTTCAGAATAGGAAAAATAGAAAGCAGAATCAGCAATCATTTTACCACTCCTGAAGAGATTTATAAATTACAGTTGTAAAAGATTTGCACAAGAAATTTAAGATGGAGGAGAGAATTCAACTGGATATCCCAAAAATATACTGTATTCCTCTGAAGTATGCTTTTTCTTGCTTCTCTGGCAACCATGGTGATCTATAAAAATTAACCAGCTGCAAAATTACACTTGAACTTTCAGTATTATAAAGCAGTATTTTCAGTTTGGGATAAAGAACCGGACATTACTGAAGGTCCCTTCTCTTCCATAGGGAATACTGGTTTAAAAATAGACAAAGATCTAGTAGTACAAACACCTAAGGAAGGACAAAATGCTACTGTTTACATAAGTAAACTGTTCAGCCGTCTTTGAAATGCACATGTGATACTTGTTTCTAATCTCAGTAAGATGTTGAAAAATCATGGGAATTTAAAAACACAAATGAACAAACCCTTCTGCAAAAAGAAACTCTGCTACAAAGACAAGGAATAGAGAGATGCTCAGGACTGCAGAAGAGAACATAAGTAAAACAATGCCATCATATATATGATTCCTGCAAAGGCATGAGAACAACTACTGAAAGTGAAAATGACAAATCAAAACTAATAGAAAAAAATATTTCAGATAGCACATAATTAGACTGTAAAAATGACTATGAAAGGTAAAATGAGGTTGGCCTAAAGTTAAAAACAGGGTGACTTTATATGATAATTTTATAGATGATCACAATTTTATCACTATTCCAGTAAATTTCTTCAAAGAAATTTTACAGTACAATTTATTGTGAATCCCCATCTATAAAAAGAAAAGGCCTTCTTCCCAGGTCATCAAGTTCCGAGCAGCATTCTAAGAGATGTCTCACAATTTCTTTGAAATGTTTTGTCCTTGCTGTTATCAAAAAGGCCACAGATGATAACGAGTAGATTAATTTTTGTTGCTTCTACCTTATTGCATTCTGTATCAATATTAAAAACCAAATACGACCTTAGAATCAGAGAGATAGAAAACCAACATGAACATTTTTATAGGAAGTCCATTCAAGCTAACAGTTCACTATCATAGTCTATGGATGGCTTGTTGGTAATAATAACATATCATTTTGTATCATATTGTATCTTATAATTTAATGTAAAAAACCTGGAAAGTAATAAAACAAATTGAGAAGAAAAAAAACCAAACCTTTCCAATCAATGTGTTCTTTAAGTTTAATATTCCATTAAAGAATACAGAAAAATAAAATGTCAGTTTGTTTAAAACCATTTTTACATGTCCGGGGTAGACGCAGACCAAATCTGAACAAGAATGATGAAGCAGCCTTCTGTTACTTGTTGCAGAATCATAGAATCATAGAAAGGTCTGGGTTGGAAGGGACCCCAAGGATCACAGAGTTCCAACCCCCCTGTCACAGGCAGGGACACCAACCTCCAGGCCTGGATCTACACAAAGTTGCCCAGGGCCCCATCCAACCTGGCCTTGAACACCTCCAGGCATGGGGCATCCACCACCTCTCTGGGCAGCCTGTTCCAGCACCTCACCACTCTCTCCATAAAAAACTTACCCCTAATATCTAATTTAAACCTTCCTGCCTTCAGCTTTAATCCATTCCCCCTTGTCCTGTTACTGTCTACCCTTTTAAAAAGTTGATTCCCCTCCTGTTTGTACGCTCCCTTCAGGTACTGGAAGGCTGCAATGAGGTCCCCCCGCAGCCTTCTCTTCTCTAGGCTGAACAAGCCCAGCTCCCTCAGCCTCTCTTCGTAGGGGAGGGGCTCCAGCCCTCGGATCATCTTCGTGGCCTCCTCTGAACCCTCTCCAACAGTTCTGCATCTTTCTTGTACTGCGGGCCCCATACCTGGACACAGGACTCCAGGTGGGGCCTCACGAGGGCAGAGTAGAAACTATGATACCAACTAACTGACAGATGACATAGCAGGTGAAATTCATTGTCAATAATTGTTGAAAAATAAATCTGTAAAAAAAAAATTATTATGAGCTTGCAAGCACAATGAGAGGTTCCAAATTGACAGTTACTACTCAGGAACAAGAACTGTGGCATAATAAACATAATTCTATGAAACTGCAAGCTATTGAAAATGTTAGGAATTGCTAGGAAAGGAGCAGTGAACAAAACAGAAAATAGTATTCTGACATCACACAAAAAACTTATTTCATTTGCATATTGAATATTGGATGTAGTTCTGCTCCTCCATATAAAAAAAGGATACATTAGAACTAAGGAAGTAAAATAGAAGATCAAAGTTACTGATTCTGAGAAACTGAGAACCAATTAAATAGCCTAGAAATCTCTTTTTTTTTGCAGGAGGTGAAATATATGTGTTCAAAAAGTGATTGGACAAATACATGGAAGAAAATCTTGAGAGACAACGAGGAAGTACTTGAGCCATGCATCGCTGGAAACAGGAAAAGTACTCTGGGATTATCTCTCTGTCTTGATTTATCACTGTAACACTTCACCATTTTTTACTTAAACATTCATTATTGTCTAGTATCGACACGCTATGGGTGTTCGGTCTCACTGTAGATTTTTATTCTAATGTCTTGTGACAAGGAACATCATATTGTTAAAACTGCAGAGTTCATGTTTCTTTACTACCAGAAAGAGTAGAACCTGTCTATACAAAATGCTGAGCAGTACCCTGGAGAAAAGTTAGCCTAAAGATATCCTGTGGAAGTTACCATGTTATGGTGGAAAATAGGAAGTACAGTAAAAAGCAAGTGCAGCTGCCTCAGAAATGATCAGAATCACATAAGGATTTCACACCGTGAAATGAGGCAAAAGACAGTAAAAGAGTTTGTGGAAAGTCATTAAATGTAAGAGAAAGAAAAACTGCTAGCAGGAAAGGAGAATGAAGAACACCTTCTTAACTTTTCCAGAAAAAAAAAAAAAAAAAAAAAGTCATAGCAATTAAGTAAATGAGGGCAGGACAGGAAGAGAACAGGTTAAGGACCATTTAGAAAATCTAGACATATTCAAGGGGACAGAGCCTAATTAAATTCACATTAAAGTACTTAAACTGAAGCAGTTTATGAACTATTAGCAATTATCTTCAAGAACTTATGGAGGACAAGGGAGGTGCCAGCTGACTGGACAAGGTCACATGTAGAAACTGTCTTAAAAACTGGAGAAAAGAGGATGCAAGGAATTATACAAATGCAGGTGTATATAATTTGTCCCCTCAAACTGGGAAAGTGATATGCTTTATCTTATCTTACAACGGAATATTTTTGAACATCTTTACCTAAAATGATCTTTAGTCCTGGCCAGAAAGACATGGTAGTTGTCTAGAAAGGAATCAATGTGCTACCAACATTTTAAAAGTGCAAGTAAATTGACTTGTGTAATTATAGAATTGTAAAGCCAACGCTGATTCTAAGTAAAGTAATGGAACAGTCAACACAGGAGTCTATTTCTAAAGGGTTAAAAGATGAAAATATAATTAACACCAGTTAACATGATTTTATGGAAAATTGGTCATGTCATACAAACAATATGATTTTTAGATTATAAACTTGGTTGACACAATATATTTGGACTTCTTTCAACCATTTAGATTAGCAACACATGACATCTTAATTAAGAACTGGCATCACAGAAAATCAATTTGGCACATATGAAATGGATTAAAATTAGATAATGATAGTATCTCAAAGCATTAGGCAATAGAAGTGCTTCAACTAGCTTAGTATATACTTTTTTTTAGTGCAATCCTAACAATTTGTATACAAATGATATTACAGAAAAATAGCTAATCAATAGTAGCCATAGTATTTTCAAGCGCTGTAGTCCTGTGACATATATTGTAGGTGTACATATCTTCCTGTGCATATGCACACACATAAGCACTGCTTTTTCTCATACTCTTCAAAGGAAAAAGCAAATATCAAAATTTCAAGGCTATGACAGCTGAGAATTTTGTAAAATAAAGTTGTTGTCAGGACATTATTTTCCCCAAGTATCCACTTCTGTACCTTACAATGAGTGTTCCTCCTCTTCTTTAAAGACCAGGAGTGATGAGTCCATTTTTACCAAACAAAATGAAACATTAAAAGGGATGTCATGCATGGAATGTGTTGGAGCTTTGAGACTGGTATGATTGTAATGCAACTTACAGAAGCAGTCAGTGCTCAAATGAACAATGTTAGCTTTGGAAGCGATCCATAGATCGGGAGAAAGATGCCTTGATAGTATTTGAAATAGGAAAGGTGATTACACTGCAACTGAATGTACTAATATTAGTACAGTGCAGACTTCCAAATAACTTAATTTTACTTTATTCTGTTTCATTAAAGAAGCAAGAGGAGGAAGTGTTGTTCATACAATATCCTTTTGAAGAGGAGAAAAAAAAAAAAAAAAAAAAAAAAAGCATCTTTAGACCCTACACTCCTGTATTCTATCCTTTCAGGACAAATCCTGCCCTCCAGGGCTGCATTCAGTCCAGAAACTTTTATCATTTTTGAGGGATGCACAATTCCACTAAGATGTCTAAGAAAAATCTTCTCTGATTACATTTGAGACTTTATTGTATGTGGCCCTCTTCTGTCTACAAAGAGCTTCCTGTTATTCTTATCTATGATTACAATTTTTTTTTTGTGCCTCCTTCCTTCTTTGCTCCTGTCCACTCGTCCAGCTGAGAGGACAGGGCTGTGCTTAAGACACACTTTCCTTCTCTTTCTAAAAATCTCAACCTGACCAAGGCTTTAGCAAAAGGATAAGGCAAACAAGACTTTTTCATCCTAATGTGACACACATTCTCAAAAAGCATGTTATAATGTCTTCATGGGCAGTTTTAGTCATCTATCTGACTTTGCATAGACAGACTGGACTTCTCAGTTGGAAAATTCCATTCAGCATTTTGTTTTTCCACTTTCACACTCAGAAGAAAAAGGAAGTAGGATAGGTTGGGTTATGCTGGGGATTTAAAAATGGGGAATTTGGGGGGAAAACAAAACAAAACAAAACAAACACAACGCTTTGAATATTGCTTGTGTCTGTGGAGGTTAACTGCACAAACCTAAAAACCACAAAAAATTGCTACAAGAAAGTTCTGTGCCTGTTACAATTATTTATAATCAAGCTTAACTATGGTTTTCATAGAGTCACTGGGGTACAAGTGAAATACTTTACCTGTTCATCACAAAGGTATTTGCCTAAAACCAAAAATAAGTGACTTTCAAGTATTTGATAAGTAAAGTGTTTCTAACATTATGCCCGGGTTTTATTTATTTATTACCTTTTAAGTTTCCATGCGCACTGGAAAATACTATGATCTTACATGTACGTCCACAACAATAAAACTGTTATGTCTTCTTCTATCCTGTCATTTAGACCATTTAGAGCATTAATTCTGTAGTTTCCATATTATTACCATCAATAGGGAAACCTGGAATTTAATTTTAAATGCTACAGTGAACTAGAATATAAAGGCTAGAGCTCAAAGAACACTCATTCTGACAGTTACCTTCAGGGTGTAAACCTACCATGCAACACTAGTCTTGAGTTCTTAAGAAAGCGGTGCAATTTCTACATACGTTTACAATTTGATGCAATGCATATATACAGAAATGATAGGCTGACTATTATTAACTTCCAGCTTAGAAAAAAAAAGTACTGGGGTCATGCCCATCATGCTTTCCTGATTACATTTCATCCTGAATAGAGATATGTGTTTCTCTGAATAACACTTTGTGTAGCTTTAGTTATTAAATAAATAAATAAATAAATAAATCTTTCTATGCCTTCTAATATGATGCTCATAATCCTGTGCAGGGGTGGGATGTGACAGGAAAATATTTATTATGAAATGTGAGTGAATAGCAAAGGTTTTAAGTCATTGAAAAGTTCTGAAATCTTGCACTTACATTGGGGGACAAGCTGAAAAAGATTTAAAAACTTTGGTTTTTTAAATAAATAAATAAATAAATAAATCTTTCTATGCCTTCTAATATGATGCTCATAATCCTGTGCAGGGGTGGGATGTGACAGGAAAATATTTATTATGAAATGTGAGTGAATAGCAAAGGTTTTAAGTCATTGAAAAGTTCTGAAATCTTGCACTTACATTGGGGGACAAGCTGAAAAAGATTTAAAAACTTTGGTTTTTTTGAATAGCACAAGTAAGGGGAAAAAAAAATCCTAACATACATTTATGATGTTCCTATCAGGGTACATGTTCTGGTGAAAACACACCAATACTCCAACCAAATGCCTATACTATAGAGAATCATATAGGTATAATCAACTTATTTTATATAATTGCAATCTTGGCAGATGAGAAGAGAATCCCAACGAATATGTTATGCCTACTTTTTTTGAGCACGTTGTGAGAATGAATGGAAATTTTTAAAAAAGTCCAATGTTTTCTTTGACATCCAGTTCTTGCTAAAATCCTTTAAAATTCCTCGTCTTTACTGTTAGCAAAAGAGCACAAGAGGAACCTATGGCAGTGGTTCCAAGCAGTGGATTAGATTTTGAACTAAATTCAACTTTTTACGATATTTGGAATCACAAAGTTCAGCTGCAAGCTGAGTAAGCTTGAGAAATGCTACTCACCGAAACTGAGTAATCTTTTCTACAGTATCCTAATACAATGCAATAGAAGCATTAACAGATTAAAGTTTTTTATCATGTCCTATATAAATGTGACTATACAAAACCTGACTGATACTGCTAGAATAGCTGCAAAATATTCACTGATTTATTGTGTGTTCTAATTGTAATGATTTTATTTTAAACTTTCTAAAAGTTCCTTAAGCACTAATTCATTCTTGGGACACTGAAAGGAAAAATAAAGATCCTTTGAAAACACTGTATTAATACCAAACCTACAACTGAATTGTAAAGGAACTACTATTTTAAAAACTTTCCATGAAAACTTTTCCATAATTTCCTACCCAAGAAAGGATTGACTGGCCTGGAAAGGTCAGAGGAGAGAGGAAGGTCCAAGGAAGTAGAAAGTTGGTCTGTAATTAAACCCAAAATTATTACAAATACCATAAAATATATTTTTTTAAAGCTTCATGATCATATTACTGAACAAATCTGTGCACAATAATGGTCATTAGTGCTGCTCCCCAAATTAATTCCTTTCTGAAAATGTATTATGTTATTTATTGCATTAATATGATGTTTTTCACGTACAGTCAGCATATACCCTACAGCTTCATCTGCACAAATACCCCATTTAATGTAGTTCATTTCTCTTTGCACTTAGAAATCTTCACTGTACAATGTTCTATGAGCTATGTTCAGAAAAAAAACAAGACTAGACATTTTAGAAGATCCATTTTCTAGTAAATGTCATTAATTCTTCATTGTTAAAATACAATTAAGTAGTACTGGGCACTCAGAAGTGCTTAGATACAAAACAGAGCATGCAAGCACACACAATACTAAATTAGGTATCATTATAGCTTTTCGTTAACCTAATTCATCAATCCACGCATTTAATAGAGTCTGAATGGATCTTATTTTTAGATACTAGCATATATACAACTACTAAATTAAATTTTAAAAAGCCTAAAAATTGTTATTGATAATGTTTTGAATTATGAACTATTTTTTTTCTCAAATTTCACAGCAATGTAAAGATAAGTCATTATTCATCTTTCATAATAATAACCCACTTTATTGCTAATAAAACAAGAGAGCAATGTAAAAAGGTTGTTCTGGAGGATATGCTGACTTTGTAACAGGTGGAGGTGTTTGCATGTCAAATCAGTTTCAAAGTGTGAGATTAATGCCTGTTTATGAGCTGAATGGATAAATCACACAGCTGGTGAAAGGACTTGGAAAGAATAAAGTGTTGAAGAACTCTGAAGTAACTCTTTAGTGAAATAAATTGACTCTTTACAGAGGATCTTACTAATAGGTATCTGTGTGTCGGAATGAAAATCATTAGCTGTTGCTTAATATTTCCCACAGACCTTAGTTCAGTAACAATTACCAGTATGCATTTTGCTTTTAATAGTATTTGGGATTCAAATTTAATTGTCCATTTGAAATCATGTGGCATTAGGAATTATTTCCATTTGGCACCTGGTAATCAACAAAGTGACACTTTAAAAATTCAATAAGTGCTAATAATGAAGGCACAAATGATGTAGAAAGTATTTAAGGAGCCAAACTTGACTACATTTTTTACTTTTTCTTGGTGAAACTATGAAAAAAAAAAAAAGCGTATCAATAGACTCACCAAAATCCTAAAAGTTCTAATTGATTTTAATAAGATGATAATAAGAATCTAGTTTAACTTAAAAAGATAGAAAAATGAATATGAACAAGAAATTCCTTTTTTTTTTTTTTCATCGTAACAGCTGAAATGAATCTACTATATAAAAATATCATGAAGTGGGTTGCATTAAATTCCTGTACAGCATTTATAAGACATCAGTTTTATAAAATATGCTTACAGACTTAAAGGAATTGTTACAGGGAATTAAGCAGAGGTGGAGAAGGACTACAGTGACCTCGACAATAATCAAGCCTCCAAGGATCCTGATGACATCCAGTGCTGATGAAGGTTTGTATGGAGCACACCAGTGTCATACACCAGCGCGCTAGTGATAAAGGCCTGGGCAGACATTGAGGCACCAACTATGTATAGACTGGGCTGCCAGCTCTGGCAATTCAAAGAGAATCTCTATTCCCCCTCCCCTTTGACCCTATTGGCTGCATCTCAGGTATGGAAAGTGTCCCAGCAGGTCTGCCCACTCAAAGGAAATGAGGAGAATTTCTTTCCCTCCTTGCCCTGCTGGGCTTAACACACATCGAACGCACACATATCCATAACTAGGAAAAGAAAGACAATAATTTCAATAAATTAGGAAACTAAACAATAGATATTAATTAATCGGGATATTGATAGAACACCATACATGTAGACTTGCAATTGAATAAACAGTATCTAAAAACATACTGCATATTTTCACTGAAAAATACCAAAAGAAACATGAAGGCTTTAAAAAAAATACAGCATAGAGCTGTTCTTGGAAATGCCTAAAGCAGCATTGGAGCACAGTTCTCTCTCTTCCCACTGTGACCTTGCTATGTGTTTCCCTCCAAGGTTGTTCTTAGGGCAGCCACTCTGCCTAAAGCTCCACCACTAAATAAAGCAGGGACTAGAGTGAGCTCGAGCACTGGATCCAGTCGCCCATACTGCAGAAGCTTTGGCATGCTTCCCGGTGATGCCTGCCAGCACTCTCTGAGACACCACTGCCTGGTCATGATTCAGCGGACACCAAGCACCACGTACCATTCCCAGTAGACTGGATGGACAAGACCGTATCAAGCTTTCATGCCTGTGTTCTACAAAATCCTCCAGCACCACTCCACAGGCTTTACACCTTCAGACATACCTCACCACATCCCAAAGTGTTCAGTGTACACTCTCAGTTTCTTGCTATGAAAACATAAACCATGGCCTGTAATGCAGCACGCACATCGCTGTCACACTGAAATTACGCCCTCTTGCCCTGTCCCAAGACACACACATACAAATACACTCACACACACCATTTGTCTGTGGGTACACAAGGCCCCCTCCTTGGGGCCATGTTATGTGGATGTATCCTCAGGGCAATAACACAGCCCTTGGCCACGTTTAATTTAGTAATACAAATGCAATCTCAAGACAGTTTCTGGGTTGCAGCAAACTCCACATTGTCTATTCTGGATCTTTATGGAAAACAATAAAAAATGTCAGTTCCCTTTTCCTGTAAGTCCCCCACCCCTGCTATGCTGTAAGGTACCTTCCAGCTCTGCACATTCCAGATCTCTCTGAGCTGGTCCTAGACTGCATTATAGAAGTAAGTTTGTCATAGGAAGGGATGCTCAGTGAAGGTGTTTTCTACGCATTTTTACAAACAACCTTTGTTTGTTTGTTTGTTTTGGTGGTTTTTTTGTTTGTTGGTTTGGTTTTTTATCTTTTAAAAGAATACTATTTACTATCATAGAACAAAGAGTTAACAAACACGGTATCATCAGTTTCACAGATTAACTCTCACAAAATTATGAAAGAGCCAATTTTTAAAGCTATCTTGCTCTTCATTTTTGTGTCAGATGGCGACCCTACAATCCACCTTTTTTCTTTGCCTGATATTGTCATGTTTGTTGTATTGTGTCATCTTAAAATATAGATTTCTAATAGTAAAAATACAGTCAGCTGTGAAATTGAAATATTATTGTGTAAAAATAGCAAAAATATTAGTAAAAATATTTACTACATTAAATGATATACAGGGTATTTTGTCATCAAATTGAAAGTGGAAAAAACACAAAAAAAATGTTAGATTGTTAAGTTAATAGGTAAAGAAGTTACTTACATTAGAGATACAAAACTAAGCAGAGATCAAAATATGAATCATAGCTCTTGCCAGAACATATTTATGTTCAAATACAAATATGAATGGTACTAATTATCAGATTAATTGATAAGACAGTACAATAAAAAGGAAATCCGTTTTATAGCTGTTTCTATTAGTCCTCTCAAAGCACTACTGTTATTTTAAGTATTGATCTGTTTACAAATAATGAAGACAACAAAATTACAAATAATTCTACACAATATTGAATGGAAAATATTTCTTAAAGTGATGTCTACCAACAATATCCTATAAATAAAAGTTAAGATAAATTATTTTAAAATTTTATGCAAAATGTACAAAATTCATTTTGTAGTATGCAATATATTCTAATACACATACAAGTTCTAGCAAACAATCAACTGACTTGTACCTGCTAAGAAGCAAAGATTGGGATTTATCTTTTAAAACCTTAGATTCAGCTCTGTTCGGTTCCATTGTTGGAGGTTTTTTTTTTTCAAGTGGAAGGAACAAAGTATAAAGAAACACTATCCAGAAGTAAAAAAACCAAACCAACAAACAGCCAACCAACAAGAACTCCCCAAAAGATTAGTTAATGCTTAGATATAATTCTCACATTTGTCTTACTAGAAAATAACTGGAAAATGTCATTAAAACAATAAATATTGCTATCTAGTCTTTAAGAAAAGCCATCAAATGTTAATAATATTTTTTAAAATATGGCCATGGTAAATCTTTAATTAAAATGTAATTAAATCTGGAAATAACATTTATGTTGAAGTCATACATACTGAATAATTATCCTGGATGAAAAGCTATATAACATTTTACTTTTCTATAATACAATAAAAATTTCTGAGCTATTTTATACATGGAATGTGTTTAAGTATGATGTGAAACTACTTTCCAAAGAAGCTTGACTAGAAGAGTAATCTTCACTGGCTGGTCTAAAACATAACAATTCTCTCGTATTTGGCAGGAACATGTTATTGTTTCAATTTATAATATTTTTATGAAAAGAGGCAAACTTTAAACAAAGAGGCTTTCAACACATGGTAAGTTTTAACTTGCTGAGTAAACAGCTGAAAAGATATGAATGCACATATGTGTGATCAGTCAGACATGGTTGCAATCTGGAGGGGAACGTCGAGGGAAGCTTTCCAGACACAGTCAGTCATGTTATATAACTAAGAAAGAATACATGTACTGTATAATGGTTGTACCTAGCCAAATTTTAAATGTTGCGAGTGTTTAGATTTTTTTTTACTTTTTACTTTTTAAATTCTGAAGTTAAATAATTGAGCATACCAATAAAAATATTTTTCAATTAAATCAGAAAATTAAAAATGTACACAGATATCAGGTCTGTGAACCACACTATTTTTAACATAGATGTTCTTTTCCAGTATACTGAGAATTTCCATTATTACCACAAAAGAATTCATTACATTAAAGGTTATAGTCAAAGAAGCTAAATACATTGCTTAAACATTATAACTGATGAGCTATATGTAAATCTGTAAACTGATTGAGATGAATGACAGCCATTAATTGTATCTCTGTGGAGCATAACTGAGCATAATGATATCAAGACCTGGTTGAAGACTCTGAAACGTGCTTTTGTAAAATAAAAATAGAGCATTAGAATCATTGTTATGCAATTAATATAAAAATTAAAATGACATAAATATATTTACTTAATAAATTTGTACTCAAACAATCTGGACTTTTTGGTTTAGTTATTTTGTTAATTTAGGATAGAGAATAAGAGTTACGTGGTATTACATATTTACTCCTTTTTATACTTTTCACTAAGTGCTGTTTGCAATTGTTTAATAAAGGATAGTGGCTTAAATGGAAATGAGATCTTACCCGCTACAGCCTGCTAAAATATAGATATGCAATGCACTCAACCAATTAAAGCATATCACCATGATGTCATGTTTCTCAAGTCCATGTGTGTTTTCTAGATGGAAAGTGGGTTCTGTCTGCCACCCCTTCCTTTACACAAAACTCGGGCAAAGACATTCTCCACTATTAAAAATTACTATTAAAAAGACTGTTGCAGCAATTATCGGTAACTTAGCATAACCCTTTCCCCTCTATTAGTAACCCACAGATGATTATTTATTCCTTGCAAGAAAACTCAGAGATGTTGAAACTTAGAAAAGCCTGCTGTACGCTTACTTGGATATACTCTAAAAAGGTCAGATAACAATATAGGGAAGCTTCCTTATCTGAAAATGACTGATAATATGTTGTGCTGGAAATTAAGTTGCTGACGTTTGCCCACCCATAAAACTAACCTGCATTGTATTGCACTACAAACAGATTCATTCATACAATATTATGGTGAAACTCGCTGACAGTTCTCCACAGAACCAAATAGATTTAATGTATGAAAATATTCACATAAAATATTAAATACATTTATTGCCTGTCCTCCAAAAGCACACATTTGAATAATTTGCCTAAATTAAAATACCTAGGAACAAAATATAAAAAGAAATCTTAATATACATGAAATAGATGAAAGAAAGAGAAAAGCTTGGACTAAAATAGGAAGCTCAAAGTTTTCCTTGGATAACTTGTGAGTTGTTCACTTTCCAAGCATTACACTACATATAATTATTTCCCTGAAAGCACATCTAGAAAAGCCCAATTCCATTAATTTCTTTCAGCACAGCTTTTATCAAATCTCCAAGCAGTAACAAAATTTTGTATCAACATTGGTAGTGAAATGACATTTGTAAGCTAGTTGTGTGTTTGTAAAAAACTGCATTGATTTAAGGTTTACCAAGTACTACAGTTGTATGTAAAAAGACAACTGACATTTATCTTAACAACTGAAATACGTTTTTGAAAGTATTTTTCTACTAGTCTCAGGAGGAAAGAAGTATCTTCTTCCAAACAACATCATAATGAAGAGCTTAAAGCTTTACTGCTCAGTTGAGCATCAATACAAATTAAGGTTGTAAACCTGACATTTTCAGCTGCTTTCAGGGGCTGATATACTTCCTGACATCTCCAAGAATGCTTAATAATTTCAAATTGTATAAAATGCTCAGTATCATATCACCGAGTCACCGGATTTCTTTTATACTACTGTTACGAACTAAAGGATGGGCTAGTGAAATAACTTCATTAGTTTATATAACCATGTAAAGGCAGGAATAAAAAGTGAGTTCTAAACAGGCTATGAACCAGATGTTGTTAAACTGGTTATCAACAAGTCTGGAAGTCAAAAGATTACATATTTTTATCAGACCAACAGGTTTTCAGGCTTGAATGGGAGAAAAATCTGAAGCTTAATAAAATTCTTAAACATTCATGCCTAAAAGTTTAAGCTGACTGTTATCTGCTTCTGTGTCAGTGTGGTACAGCTGATGGGAACAGCAGCATGGAAACATTCTCATGATCCACCTTGGACCTTAACAGCCATAAAGCACCTATTTTTAGATGTGGCAGACACATGACATGACTGGGATAAAACAAAAGTCAGGCGCATTATTCACCTTATCATTCCTCTTTTTGGCTGCAACCCTAGGCCCTATCAGGAAGGTGGTCCAGGGCCAGCTTCTTAACCTGACATAACTGTTTCATATTGTTACAAGACCATCATATTACCGTATTACATTATCCTGACCTGGATATGCATGGCAACGACAATGCCTGCCTCATTCATGTAACAGGTAGTATATGATTGGACCTATATTAAGAAATGCTATAAACCAAATCTTTCTCTTGATTCAAATCTGTCTAAATGCTACATCAGATCACAAGTTTCTGGGCAAGTTTGGGCTTAAGCAGTCTTCACTTGTGGTTAAAACACAATCAAAATGCAGCCCAAGAGGAAAACTAATTTTTTAAAAAAAGTGTATGATTTAAGAATTACATTAATGAAAAAGTCTTTACCTCTTGTATATAAAAATCTCCCCGCTTTAGCCCATGTCCAGTAACAGATTGCAAGAAAAATTTCCTTGTAAAAAAATAATCTTAGCATGTCATTGGTAGAAATATACTTTGTCCATTGCTGTTATAAGATTAACTTGGGACCTCAAAATGGTGGTATGCTGATATTGTTTTCATCCTTAGGATTGTACTTTTGGCACACTATCTCTATTTAAGTGTATGTTTCATGTTGTTCTTTAAATATCCAGTAATATTAAAAAAAAAAAAAAAAAAAAAAATCAGACAGGTTCTAGAGTCATTGTGTGGCAGGACTGGAATTTAAATTAGAGCTCAAAAAATTTTCTTTCAAAAGAAGGGATGAGAAAGGATGAGATTAACTTAAATAAAGAATATGTCATTGCTCTCAGGCTACACAACATACTTGAGCTATGTAACTGTATAAGCTGAATGTGTTGCACAATGTCTTAAGACACCTTAATGTCTTAGCCATAGTAATGCTACAGGCCTGCATCTGCTTTTTCACTCACAGCTCTGTAACATCTCACTTAAGCAATTGTGATAGTGTTTCAAGAGTCTCTGTGATGGTAGTCTTTTCTTGTTCTCATATTGTTAGTCTCATGGCCACAGACCTGAAAATCCCCATAGTGTTCCTATAGAGGATTCTCATGGGAAGCAATTGCCTCAGTCATGAGAATCACCTATTCGTTCTCCCTCTCTCCTCCTTTTTTTGTAGACTTCAGTTCACATTAAAGAAAACCAAAACAACATGCACAAAAAGTAGATAATAGTGATTTAAATACTCAATAAATATTATCCAAAAATATATGCACACAGAAACTTAACAACCTATGAATGTACACTTGACCTAATTAGCACACTGCAATCAGTACCGCAAGTGGAAATAACCAATTTGAGTTTGAGTGATTCCCAAAGAAAAGTATATAGTAGTAGGGGAAAATCATGTTGAAAATAGAATCCTAATCACTGTCATCATCACCACCTGCTTCAACGGAGAGACTGCCTGTAGGATACTGGTGTGGAGAACCACCGTTGCGTTTCCTGGCTGACTACTGGGAAGCATTTTACCTTCTTGTTCCTTTCCTCATTAGAGTTTACAATATGCCATCAGCCACAGACAACGCTTATAAAAACCTGCGCAGGCAAACCTGTCTTAATGTCTCTAGTGTAATAAATGTATCACTTACTAAACTTGAAGCTAATATCTACATAACTTTTCACTCTTTATTTTGCCTATTTTGGTGTTAAACCAGTAAGTTAACTACAGATAAAATGAAACACTTAAGGTGCTTCAGTTTACAGAAAATGTTTAGGGAGAACTCCTACTCTTCTAATGAAGTTACTTCCAGTTACTGAATGGCGAAGTCTCTATATTTTGCAACAATTTTTTATATAGAAGTAATTTTGATTATATTACTACCAAATCATTTTCACTGTATGTGCCCATAAGAAACTATTGAAAATAGTATAAACTGGTTTTGTCCTTATCCTTAAGGTGAACTAATTAACATGGAAACTAAGCAGAAGTGATGCGGTATGTTAATAAGCAAGAGCTCTTTCTAGCTGCAGGTCTATGCAACTTATTAAAATGATAAATTTCAATACATACATACAAAGAGGTATCGGGTATTTTTAAATAGAATGAATTAATTTGAAAAAGTATCAAACTGAAGATCACAGTCAAGAAAAATTAAAGACGCTTACATTGCCAAGGTTCTCATCGCTTTGAGACAGGAGTAACAAAAATGATGCTACGGTGTTTTTGAAATTATTTTTTGAGTTACATTTCCACATGCTTATACATCTGAATTTCCACAATCATATACAATATATCTGTTCTGTTAGTTTTGTTACATACTAATTTTGACTTAGGTCTGTCAAGATGCTTGATGAGGCATGAAAACAAGTTAGAATCATAGAATCATAGAATGTTT
>JMFS01021678.1:0-30533 GCA_000699545.1 Podiceps cristatus | reverse complement strand
GGGAGGGGTGGGGGGAAGGTGTTTTTAAGATACGGTTTTATTTCTCACTATCCTACTCTGATTTTATTGATAATAAATTAATTTTTCCCCGAGTCGCGTCTTTTTTTGCCCATGAGGGTAATTGCTGAATGATCTCCCTGTCCTTAGCTTGACCCATGAGCCTTTCGTTGTATTTTGTCTCCCCTGTGCAGTTGAGAGGGAAGTGAGAGAGCAGCTTTGGTGGGCACCTGGTGTCCAGCCAAGGTCAACCCACCACAATCCACAGATTAAAACCACTCTTTTTGTCTGAGGTTTCAGCTCCATTATTTATCATAATCTAAAAAAAAAAAATCAGTATTTTTGCTGGTCTCCCGTTATTCCTTTAATACCCCACCCTTTTTGAGCTCAGCCTTTAAACCTGCAGCATTTTGACTTGACATCTGCCCACAGAGTGGCTGCGCTGACACCAGGGAGGCTCAGGCTCTGTTCCAGAGGTCTGTGCTGCTGTGGCCTCCTTGGGTGCAGCGTAACCCCAAACGCCTGCTCCACTTTCAGGATCCTATTCCCATTCTCCTCTCCTATAGCTGGCTCCATGCATCTCTCCTTGGAGACATGAAGAGCCATGGCGAAGGCAGGAACAAAGTCACTAGGTTTAGCGCAAGGACTTTTTCTTACCTGCTGCTTTCAGCCTGCTTCTGTTGCCTTGGCACACCTCGTGCTGCCCAAGTATGAACAACGTCAGCAATTTTTATTCCATTTCTCTATGGAAAAGCTCTTATTACCCAGTGATTGTCCCTCCTCTTATGTGTCTCTGCAACACGGAAACAACTCTGGGTGGAGCCTGAGAGCAAAACCTCTGTGCTGCCCCTCAACACTTTTGGCCTTACCATTGCAAAGAAATAGGGCAATAATTCTCTTGAGCATCACTGGAAGTAGAGAAAGGCCTTTTTCATAATTGAATTGTGGGCAGTGTGGAGACAGGATGAAATCCAGCAACTTTGTGCATGCCCAGATGAACTGTTGTAGAAATGAAAAGTTGATCACACTTATTTCCTTGCTCTCTCCCTCTTCTCTTTCTTCTGTTGGAACCTTGGAGCTCAAGCAAATGGTTGTTATCATGTGCTCCAGGTGATTTACAGTGGCAAAAATGAAGCAATCAGCCCATTAAGGGTTACAATTGCTAGAATAACAGAATCAAAATATTATCTTGTTCAAGTACCTTCTATCCCTCACTTTGTGGCAGCAGCAATGTGAATAAGTCCCTGCACTCATCAGACAGTCTTCCTTCTGCATGGGTTGCAGAGGCTGTGGCACAAGGGAGCTCTCAGGCAGGTCCTCAGCTGCTTTGTGATGCTGCTGACAGTTACTGCATTGTATCTGCCCGATGCTAGTGGCAGTGAAGTGTTTATTTACTCAGTGGATGGCTAGTTTGCTGTCTGCATGTGCTGTTCATATTCAGTTCTTGCTCTCCTACAAAAATCCCCATGTGAACCTGGTAAAGGTAAGTGCCTCAGTTTCTCTTCTGTGTCACAGAAACTGTGCCTCAGCTTCTCTGCTGCTGCAAAAAAAGGGGGCAATAGAATCACACCTACTTTGCTGGAATGCTTTGAAAATGCTTTCAGAGTATGAGATGTTACTGTGTATTATTTTCAGAACTCTCAGTCGTTAAGGATTTTTTGGTTGTTTGCTCTGTATTAATTTTTGGTTTCAACAGTAGGAATTTCACATGAAACCCCATTCTGAGAAGAGTATTATCTCCCATTTAATTCATCTTGGCTGGGAAAGACAGTCTTGGAAGGGTCTATCTGCACTGGACACTCTTCAAGCTGGACATTTGGATGAATGAAAAGCTTGATGAAGCCAGGTATAGCTCTGCCAGCAAGGTAGGGCACATAAACATTGCAACAGTACTTTATTTTGTTATTCCTGTTGCTCTATTTTTCATACGATCTCGGCTTTCTATAGATTTCTGTCTTGAGGGCAAACTTTTGTGTGGACTCTCTAATATATAGTAAAAGTTCAGCTCACCTTTTTCTACAACGCAGGGGTTAATAAAGACTTTTTCCTCTACCTGGCTGCTTATTTGCATGAAACTTGTAAGACAGTACCTTAGAAGGCTCCTTACCTGTGCCAGACTTGGTTTAGATGCATCATAAGATTAAAAAAAAAAAAAAAAAAAGAGTAAGACATATGCATGCACAGGGGTGGAGGGCTTATGTGTTGAAATCCTGATGTATATAAAGGGAAAGAAATCCTCTTTTTGCCAGATTACAAAGGAGGGAGGAAGGGGAAATGTCCTTTTTAGGGAAAAGAAATCTGGTCTGCAGCACAGCTGTCTAGGAAAATGGAGCCAAAGTCTTGTCCCAATTCACAAAGCCATGCTTCCTGAAATAGCTGCTGTGCCGTCTGCATGGCAGGAACGTGTGCTGTCTGCTGGAGAGGCAGCCAAGTAGAACAGAACAGGAAGGCTTAAAATGAAGTTGACATACCTACTCCTGTTGCCACATGGGCATCTCCTTGGTGGCACGGAGAAGTTCTCAAACATTTGCTTTTCAAGTTCTTCTACCCAACCATGTCTATCAAGGATAGAGATCTCTCCCTAGAAATGTTCTTAGAAGGATGCTGAGATGAGTGCATTATATATAATAGCATTATATTTGCTATTTCAGTTGGACTTCCACCCCAAAATGGGTAAGCAGCTCAGTCAAATGTTGGCTTAATACAATGTATCTCTAAACCTTAAAGAAGAGAGACTAATTTGAAGAGACGCCACTAAAGTAGCTGTCGGAGAAATGTTTGGCCATACAGCTGCTGCGACTGTGGGTATGGTTTTGGCTTATAGCATTGCTTTTACAGTAACAAACCTAACACAGCTATTTGTTTTCTGAATATGCCTAATTGAGCTCCCATGAATTTATGAAGCTTGTTTGGTTTGATAAGGAAACCACTTTGTTTGGACTTCTTTTTGCTTGTAGTAGTACAGTTTCTTGGTGAATATTTCACACTACCATAGCTGATGTGATAAGTCAAATATCACCTGATTAGACCCTACGGCAGGCCATGGCATGCTATGGCTGGATGTTCAGTCTATGTTCATATCTTGTTGTGTAACTGGTCCACCAAAATACCTGAAAACCTTACCATCAGAGTCCTTCTTTGGTAAAGGCTAGTCTTAATTTGTTGGTCTTCTTTCCTAAATAAAATACTTAATAATGATTACTAATAAAATATAAGCATTGCAGACAAAGCTGTTACTCAGATTCGGCTACAACTCTCTCCATCATTAATTCTCTCCTACTACTTACTATGGAGCAACTTGGTACAAAAGGTGTAATCCAGTTATGAACTTTTCCTCCATTTTGCATCTAATAATAAAATGCCCTTTAGCGAGCAGTTTAATAAAGTTAATAAAGGCATGGTTGTGGACATTTGTAGCTTCCGCAAAACCTGATGTTCTGAAATTTGCACAAAAGCCTTTAGGGAACAGCCCAGTGTTAATGAAATTCCTGAGCATGAATGAGTGTATCAGAGCAGTGGGGCCAGCGTGCAGCCAAGGCTTTGCTGCGCTATTCTCTGCAACCACAAAGTAAGGCAAGGTCTGTTCCTTGGAGTATCTATTCATGGGCAGATGAGGGAGAGTTATGGAAGGAAATGAGGCTGATGAGGACCAGATGAATAACCCTATGTCAAACAAGAAGATTTAGGGACTGAATGTTGATATGTGGAACCTTTGGTTAATCCTCAGCCCTGCTTGTTTTCATAGATCTTTTATATTTGCACAAATGGATTTCTACATGCAACATTATCCCCATTTTCACAATTAAATTTCCTTTTCCAAACTCTACCAAATTAAAACCAAACAGGGCTCTAAGAGAAAACTCTCATAATACCTAATAGGGATGGAACTGACTGAACTTTGCATTATTCGAGACCCATCCATTATTTCAAGGATAATCCCTACTTTCCTTAGGGTTTTCTTTCTTTAAAAAAATGTAAGATTTTAAAAAGGATATTATTATATGCCAAGATATTTTTCAAGGATTCTTTAGAGAAAACATTCATAGAATTGTTATAATTTTCTATTAAACCCTTCTATTAAGCTATTTTTTTCTAGACTGGATTGTAAGGAAGCACACACATGTGCACTGCAAGCTCTATGGCAGTTCCTATTGAAAGTGTTTATGAATAGTATTAACCAAATCCTACCTAGATCAATGTTAAACACTTGTGTGCAATTCTACACATTGTATGCACTTGTACACATCGTATATGTGTTTCCACATATATTAAGTAAGCTCAGCAGCTTCTAAAATTTGTATTTCATGACCTTGGTTACAAGCTGCCCATTTGAAAAGCAAAAGAGAAATGTTCTTTTCTGTGAAAATAATAAAATAATATAAAATAGAATGGAATAATAAAATAAAACAAACAAAATTAAATAGAACAAAACAAATCATTCAATGTTGTCCCTGGTTAGTGAACAGCAAAGAAATCTTAATGAGGATAAATCTTCTTTTTATGTTTGGTCTACTGCACTTATTTTATATACATATTGGCATCTAATTATAATACATTAAATCAATTAAATCACCTTTGCTCATATTTCCCATTCAAGGAAGTAAACCAGTTAATCTGCAAGGGATGACTATTGAGAATACCAATCATCGTTTGCATGGAAGATGTTCTCTGGCTTGAAAGATGGAAAGATCATCAGACTTCTGGGACTTGCTGGCTTCTTTACCACATTAATTCCCCCACTGTTGTGTCTCCAGAAGGGTGAGTCCTTCAACCCCCACCCCCCCACACCCCCCGGGAAGGAAGATATCAGCAGAGAGTTTGCACCTAAGGTTGACACTTTTTGGGTGAAAGGCGCCCAGGCTCAGCTGCTCAGCTGGTGTCACCCATCCAGCTCCAGCAGCAGTTCTTTCAGCAGAGCCGTGCTGGCTGACGTCAGCTAAGGGCTGGAGGCAAAAGCCACATCCTTTGCTTGTCTGGCATTTCAAGAGTAACAGCGTCGAATGTCATTCAAATTTATAATGTTTTACCCAGTGTGGGGAGCAGCCAACCTTTCTTTTCCCATGCACATTTTGGGGACATTAACAGCTTTTGCTCTTGCCAGCACCTTCTGATGTCCAAACCTACCCAAAACAAGATGTGTCTCAACAGTTCCTGGTACACTCTGTATCAATTCTGTCCATCTTGACTTTGACTGCAGTCAGGACTTCTTCTTGTAAATGGGGGGCTCCTGTATGAGCCAGAAAACTATTTTACTTTTCATTACTGCTGTTCTCAGCTGCTGCTGGCTGACAGGACAATGAAGGGTCTCCAAGTCTTGTGATCTCTGCTGCTTCAGCTCTTTCTCTGTGTACTCGCATGGTGCTAAAGCCATGTGAATCAGGATAACAGTTTCCCTGCAGGGTTGATGATCAGTGTGTTGGAGAAGAGTCATCAATGACACAATATCTCCTGACTGTAGTGGAAAATTCAGGGCAGGAGCCAAATGGCATTTAATTAGATCTTACTACATCCTATATGAAACTTCTAACCCTAAGAAACAGACGTGACCTTTCTAAACCGACAGTAAAGAAGATTATAAAGTGGCCCAACTCTGGCATGGAAGACTGAATGCAACTTGGCCCAGAAAACTTTGTAATGCATTTCCCACTGAATTGTTTCTTAGGATGGGTCAGTACTCCAGAGATGCTCAGCTTTACGCTCATCCCTTGTCATGCTTACATGATGGACACTACCTGTTTCAAGTGATGAGGGGTGCTGGGACCTCAGTTCCAGGTATTTATCTATAAAACCATCCCTTGGCTGTGAAGAGCTCCTAGCTTGGGCCAGGACATGGAAACAGAAGGGAAATTCTTTATTTAAGAGGGCTGCTTGGACATAGGGCTGCACTGGCACCAGCCAGCTCAGTGATGTTGGATGCAGGAGGTCTGTGGTCATTGATGGAAAATCAGGCACTCTTGCTGACACTTAATATCTTTCTACAGTTAATGGGGAAAAAAAATAAAAAAGAAGTACAAGAAAAGGACGAAAAAAAAAGGATGTCTTCACCCAAAGACTGATAGAGATTTTAGGATGGGATAAACTTCCCTCTGGAGAAATCCATTTGTTTCACTGGCCATGGCCGGAGCTGAGGGTAACTTTCCAAACAGGTTCCTGTCAAGTGAACCCACTTCTGAGTGACAGGGTTAGATATCTGTTAAAAACAATTTTTTAAAGCTCATGGCCCCTAATTGTTGGAGGCTGGTAGCTAGGCTGGTGTTTAGAAGTTATTCTCTGAACATAATCTCTAGTTCCTCAGCTCCCTTCTTCAGAATTTAGATAGGTCTGTTTTGTTCTCTCTGCCTATTTCGATTTTCTCTTGAGCCAAGAAAAGTCTCCTACTAAGACGAGCCGGGGCAGTGTCTCTGCAGTGCTCATGGTCGCAGAGCAGAGCCAGGCACATTAGGGGGAATGAAAAAAAAAAAAAAAAAAGCAGCAAAATCCTTATTCTTGGCAAAACTACAAATCCTGCAAGGACAGGATTAGATCTGTGCTAAATACTTCAGGCCTAGGTCCAGCTGTCTCTCATGCATGTTGCTTTAGCAGAGTGGCTGTTCTTCACTAGTCTTGAGATATCACTTCTAGGTGGCATGCTGATTATGGTGAAGGTTTATACTGTTAGCAGTGAGTAAAACTGCAATTTTTTGGTGCTTGGCTTTGAGTTATTACTAACCTGCTCATTAGCTTATGTTATTGTCTTCTGCTTTTCTTTTTTTTTTTTTTTTTTAATATTTTTTCAATCATTGATAAATCTCTTATTTTTTTAGTAGATATCAGTGATTTCTGTGATGCACGTTCTTCTTATTTTCTACTTTGCAGAATACCAGACTGTCAGGAAAAATGCTTACAATAAGTTGACCACATGACCCATATGCACATGGCCCACGTGAGCCTGTCCCCTTCAGGACAGGCAGGGAAAGATTGTGTAATTTAAAGTGTAGTCTGAAGTTACCTGTAAACTCAAATAGATGTAATAATCATCTGCTCAAAGTTCATGTGCTATTTGCGCCAGGGAATTGTCAGTCACCAGGGACTGGTGGTGGGGTCACATGTAAGAGAGCTGTTTATGTGCTATTTTCTTTTTATAGCTTAAATCAATAAGCTGATTGAGCTGAGCTGGATCGATCCTTCTGAGTTTTATTTACAATTATCCTTTAATGGTTAATACAGTAGTGCTCTTTAACTGAACATACTACAACAATTCTTTTCGAGGCAATATATCTTCAGCTCAGTCTGAGTGCTGCTGAATCCAATGTGTTTATCGCAGCATAGCTGTGCTTAAGCCCTTTGCTAAGTGGAGACCTATGCAAGGATTTGCAAGATGATGAAGGATAGTAACAAAAGCTCATGTTAGTCAAAGGAGGACAGATGCACAATGTTCCCTCATTAACAGTTGGAGAAAGAGACTCCTGCAGAGGGCAAGGCAGTGCAAGAATAATTTTCTGAAGGGACCTCCATTTGTTATTGGGTGAACCTAAAATCTGCTGCACCCAGGCTTAGTCTTTTGTGAACACCTTTTTTAACAGATAGCCTCTCCTTAACGAACAACCTCCCCTCTCTCTCCATGAACACCTCCTCTGTTTGCCCGAAGACACCCACGCCTGCAGTCCTCTATTGATGTGCCAGCAGTTAGGGATGAGAACTGCTTGTGAGAAAAGGAGTGCAAGAAATTCCAAGTAGCTGGCCTTTCCAAAGGTTCCCATCTCTGTCTCCACCAGAGTTGTTGATCTTCCCATTACAGATCTCTCTTTTTAAAATAGTCCTAGTGCAATCTTTATTAATTTAAATGCTAGACTATCAATTTTCCAAAAATAGAAAAATAGATTCTGATCTCAGTTCTGTGCATATAAATCTGTTATGTCCACAGATCTCAGTTTCATAAATGTATGATACTGAAGATGAGACACTTGTCTGTATTCTCTAGATATGTAAGGAAGATGGTAGCCTGAAGAGGTTTATTAATATACACCTATTATTGAGAAGCCTCAAACTTCTCTGTAAGTTTAAACCAATTTATTCACACATAGTATAGATGCAAGAGGCACAACAATATAAAGATATCATTATCAGAACCAGAAGTTTCTCGTTTCGTGGAGAGCGAATCTTCAGTCTAATGAAAATCAGAGAAAAACCTCCCCATGTCCAGGTGGACTCATGTTGCCTCTTCTGGAGGGAACCTTGCCAAGTGCAATTTGTAAACCAACTGCCAAAAAGAGACTCAGGTCTAAACGCTGCTTCTTTTCTTTTGCCTCTCGGTAAAGGTGAAGCCATTGTTTATTTTCACAGAGTGTCAAGTGAGATGAGTCTAAAATACAGTTAAATTAAAAGGAGTCCAATACTCAGTGGGCAAATCCCTGGTGAAGCCCAATCAGGTCAACACAGGGAGTGGCCCAGAGTGGCTAACTTCTCTTGGCAGGTGTAAGGCCAACACCAACCATCCGTCATGCCTTTGTACAGGGGAGGACTAAAAGACAATCAATCTTGCTCCTACTTCTGATGAATTCAGTGAAGAAAAAAAAAAATCCTTCAAAGGAGCAATTTACCTTCAATTTCTAGAAAACAGAGAATCCTTCATGGAAATGTATCAACTGTATTAAATTTGACAGAATATTAGTAAAATATTACAATAACATAGACATATTTCATTTTGACTTCATCATACTATATAATAATGGAAACTACAAAGTCAGGGCTAGAAAACAACAATTCTTTTTTTTTTTTTTTTAAAGTTGAAGCTTCAGAGTTTGTTTTCTTTTTACATCTGAACAGATGGTAACTTTTGCTGTTATAATTTTTCATCACAAAAGACTGATTGATTCTTTAGTTGTTAGGGCATTTACTTCTTATGGGGAAAACTGAAGTTCAAATTCCTGCTTTGAATCAAATAAGGCAGGTTCTTGAATCTGTCTCTGTGCTAACCTCTAAGCTATCATTTTTTAAAATGCTATTGATTTTTTTTTTTATCCTGAGCTGGCATCCATCTCTATTTAAATTCTATCCTGTATGTGAGAAATCTTTCTTGAGAAAAGTTTAACTGAATGTTGTCATATACAACCTAAAATTTCAATACTGAGTTTTTCTGATTGAAGGATTCTGCTTTGATGAATTGGCGCAATCATGTAGACCTCTCCCTCTGTTTAATAATAATAATTAAAAAAGGACAAAAAACTGCCCAACTCTGTCCCTCTTTTCTTTTTCTAATGTCCACAAAATTATTGCCTTCAGTAAAAAAATTAATATAAAGAGGAGAATTACCTAAAATGATTTCTAGATGAAAAGTAAGTTCCAATCTGTAATTTGTTCCAGTTTCTAAACCAAGGTCTGAAACGTGAAAGCAGGAAAATCTACATGTCTGACTTTTTCACTTCACTCGCTATAGCAGTTTCTTTACTGCCATTTTGTTTTTATCAAATGAACTATCTGATATTTAAGATTCAGTATTATAGGACTTCCTATATCTGATATTATTGCAAATATTGCCTCTCCCACTGATGTTATTCCAATATCCATCTACTTTTTTCCTAGTCTTTCCTCAGTAACTACAATGTTTTCAATTATTATTGGGTAGGTGTGTGCATGTAGTGACACTTCGCAGCTAAATATCAACTCTTCCTTCCCTTTATAACAAGGAACTGTTAAAATCACTTGCTCTTTCTGTCTGTGGTCTATTTAAGCCATTATGAATTCAATTTCTAGCTTTATTTCTAATCATGAGAACTAAGAGATACGTTTTTTCCTATCTTTAAAAGAAAACTGAGATTCTTATGTGGTAATTTGGTTCAATCGAACTGGAGATTTATGAAAATAATAAAACCAAAACCAAATAGAAATTCACCACCAATGGTAAGTCTCTACTGAGTTGGGATAGCTGCTGAAGCTGCATTAATCTTTTCTTAACTACAAGGAATTTCCCGATTTGTTCAAGATGTCCCCTTTCTATGAGAAACTACTTGCTGTCTCCCTGGTGCCTTTTATTTAAATTGTCTAAAAATCTAACCTATAAACAAAGTCCCATCAGAAAGACCATTGGAAAAATTAATCCCTAATGTCTGCTTTTTTTTTTTTTTTTTTTCCTGTTTTCCCTCCCTTAATTTTCTAATAACACAAGGAAAGACGGTCCTGCCAGGACAGGGCAGGGAAGTAAGATATAAACTTTCCTTCTAGGACCTTGCATTTAAGTCTTGATTCATCTTTCTAAAACACAGGAACCTAGTCTGACACGTACTGAAGTCAGATTTTAATTTGACTGAGAAAGCTTTGAATTAGCCCCTCTTTGATGTACAATTGTTTAGAAGTTGACTAAAGCAGAGTCTTTGCCCCAGATCAGTTCCAATGGGATCCCATTTCCTGAGGGCCTTTCAGGAGTTTCTGGAGGAAACAGTTTGCTTTCTGATCTCCCAACTGTCTGATATTTTCAACATCTTGAATAAATTGCCATTTGACTTGTTTATTTTTGGAATCTGTAGATGCAGGCACATAAAACAGGTCAGAGCATAGGGTCTTATCTGTAGATGGGAACACTATTGGGTAAATAGCCATTTATTTTTGGCAATTTTAGAGCATCTGGCTTTCTAAGTGGCTTTTCAAGAGATTTTACTGCTTCTGCAGTGTTGGTTCAATGGTTCTCATATGGTTTTACTTAAAAGTAAAGAAGGAAATAAGATCTGTTCACTCTGCAGTTCTGCCTTGTTCAAAGATGAGCAGAGGAACTTTTTCACCTCTGATTCCTATACTTTGATGAAATCTCCTTCACTTAGCTGCAATTTTCCTATATGTGGAAACTGACTCACCTCAGATAGGGTGAAGTGGCCTCTATTCCTCTTTTCCCATTCTTGAGGAAATAATCTATATTCTTATATTCCAGGAGGAAGGAAATTTTGGATGAGCATTTATCTTCAATATCCAGAAACTTTGTGAAGAAGGCAAACCAGTAGGTAAGGTACCAAAACCATGACCTCAAACAGCACCAGAGAATGAGGGAAGACAGTTGAATGCAGCAGAAGGTGCTATTTGAAGACCTTTGACAGTCACTGTCCCATATGTAGCAAGGTCTTTACTTGTTGTTTCTTTACTGCTTCTCAGTGTCTCCTGCCTTGCACACATAATTCATGCAAACGCTTTTTGGAACATCTTTTGGGATTAGAGCAGTTCACCTGCCGAACGGTCTGGTTCAATATCAAACTACCTCAAAACTGGAGGAATGACAGGGACACTATGTGTACCCACTTCTCTCTCCTCCTTTTGCCAGAACACCTGTTGCATGTTCTTGCAACCTCCGGACTCTGCACAGATCTGCCTTCTCCAGGAAATATGACCTGGAAGTGCTGAAGGCAGCTTGAGATTCTCCCTTTGGGGAATCCCTCTTCTTCTAGGCATCCTAATAAGTATGTGAAGTCAGTCCCTGCTCACCAGACTACGCCTTTCAACCACAAATCTGCTGTCCCCACTGACAGGAGAACATTTTCTTTAGAAAATAAATGTGAGAAATGGAGAACTGAAGTCCAGGGTCATATTCAATACGGCAAATAAATCCATCCCTAACTAACTCCCTTTATTCATCTTTACACACTTCAAGTGAAAGAGTTGTAATTCCTGTTATAAAATGTGCTTTTGGTATTCTGTGTTTTTAGATCTTGGTCTATAAGGAAGTAATAGTGAATATAAATGAACACACCATTGAATAGCAACATTTATTTTTCCTCTGGTAGTATCTCTAGAAATAGTCAAAATGGGAGAGCTGTACCAATAACTGACTGGAAATTATTATGACATGTCTTTGACACTGATAATTGGAAATCTCAGATCATTTCTCACACCAATAGCTTTACACAGTGAAAGCTAAGATCTTTCTCAGTGTTAAAGAGTTTATTTCCTCTCTTTTTAATACTTTCCTTTTTTTTTTTTTTTTTTTTTTTCACATTAGTTGTTTCCAAAGTGAACGCATAGCTGAAGTTCCCTCTTGCTCCCTTCTTCATTATTTGTATTCAGTCTTTGATTTAGGTCTTTTCAGGTCATCCCACATATGATCTGTTTCTACAATCATAGTATATCATCCTTGAGGAACTCATTAAAGGTGTCTTTGACCTCTTTGGGGCCAAGACTTTACCCTGCATACCCTGTTACTGATAAAGTGTGTGAACTCTTTTAGGTACTCAATTCTTTCACTGCTATGAGGACAAAATTTTTAGCAGAGCCTGTAGAGATAGGAGAAGTGGTAATGGTTTTAAACTGAAAGAGGGGAGATATTGACTAGACATAAGGAAGAAAGTTTTTACAATGCAGGTGGTGAAGCACTGGCACAGGTTGCCCAGAGAGGTGGTAGATGCCCCATCCCTGGAAACATTCAAGGCCAGGCTGGACGGGGCTCTGTGCAACCTGATCTAGTTGAAGACGTCCCTACTCATTGCATGGTGTTGGACTAGAAGACCTTTAAATGTCCTTTCCAACCCAAACTATGCTATGATTGTATGTGTATGTGGTCAAGTTCTGAGTTTAAATGAAACTGAAGTAAATTTTTTACCTTTTTTTTTTTTTTTTTTTTTTTTAAAATTCCCTGATCTCTGGAAAAGATTTTTCACTTTCACCCTTTTACTTATCCTGTGTCAGATGCCTTGGCTTTCCTCCTTGGCCTTTCTTCTTCTTTAAGTCTCACTATGCAGACCCATGAAGTGCCATGTGCCATATGCAAAATCATCAAGTATCATGTATTTAGCATAAAGTGTCATAATTCTCACATTACTTGCTTTTAATCTTTATGAATACAGATGGCTAAGTATAAAAAAGAGGAACCTTGCTAGTGCTTCCCAAAGAAAACCCAAAGTGAATTCAACATGTATAAACTATCACAGAATCAACATGAGACGCTCTTAACTCATACACTTATTTTATGGGACTTGAGAAAAATATAATCACAGGACAGACAGTTCTTTGTGTATCCCTTTCAATGAAGCTTCTAGTTGCATTAAATATCTAAGATTTTGTTTCTTTTATTGCCTTCAATATTGCTTGCTCCCGAACAATGTAGCAATATTGGTGTTGCGAAGTCTTCTACTTAGACCATAGGAACATCACTCTCTGGCTCCAGCTGCACCAGTTGAAGAAGCCAACGTCTTCAGCTGCCCCTTCTCAGAGTTTACTGTCTCCTCTCTTCTGCCAGAAGTGCTGTTTGAGTGTGGTTTCTAATCCTTTTCTGTCAATGTGAGCCACGTTATGAAAGATCCGTTAGCTATATACTTTAAAGCAGTTTAGCTTCTTGACCAAAATTTGTGGAGGAACAGTAAAGTGCACCACTCAGTCAGCAAGAGGTGGTTGGGACATAATGTCCTACTGCCTTCATGATGCCACAAAGCAAACAAGAGACAAAAGTATGAAATATATTTCAATATACCTAGTTTGTGATTTGGGCTGAACTCATCGATGAGTTATGACTGAATGCGTTCCAGTATTGTGCTGAATATCACTGCTGAATCCCATTTCTTTCCCATTCACAACTGCAACCAACTACAATTAAAAATTGAGCATTTGGATTGTGATAGTCTGGGCTGGAAACCAGGACAAGGTGGGGAGCAGGAGAGATGACTACGGTCTGCATCTCTTATCAAATCCAGCCTTGTACCCTATGCTGTTCTTAGAGCATCAGCAAAAAGAAAATTGAGCCAGATGAATCTTCTGTAGCTTCAACAGTGATAACTGTTTTGTACATTGGCCCTGTGAGATCCCTCTTTGGAAAACACTAAATGCGTTTATCCTATTTTAAATCTATAGGAAGACATTCTCCTGAGCATTAAAATGGTGAAAATATAAATACTTATATTGTACTCACCTCCTTTTCAAGCCCTTCAGGACATGACCTTTTCATGCTGGTGATGCTACCTTAGACTTTGGAGATTGAAATAAAGATTGCATGTTGGATGCTGCAAGAGTCAGCTTGAAAGACGGATCAAGCTTATTTGCCTCCCGCTTAGAAACCTATCAAAAATGCCAAGAATTAAACTATGGGATTAGGAAGCCTGCCATTTCAAAGATTTGTGGCACTAGTAATTGACTTAATGCCTTGGCGGGGAACAGGCTGTGCATGGATTCACTCTTGTGGCTTCTCTAATTGTTTGTCGGAGAAAGGATTACCTCAAATCCTTGTGAAAACTAGATAGAGTATCACAGTGGACTTGAGCTTTAGATTCAATCTCTGCCAAGCTCAGGAGCACTTTAACACCAGTCACTGTTCATTGGATGCTTCTCATACCCATGGTGTTGTACAAAGATCAATTTACTAATCCTCATACCACATTTGTGACACATTTGATTGCAAGTTTCAGGAACCCATTTCTAGAGGCAGTAGAGCAGAGAAGTGCTGGGTAAGAAAATGGTAGGTTTAGCTGTCAGAGACCTACCATGGATGGGATCCACAGCCCTAGGTTGGGGATTTAACTGACTTTCTTGTTAGGCCCTGCTAGCACACTAATACTCCCTATTACCTTTCCATGGCAACTCTGCAGAGTTCCTTTGGTCAGCGTGGTGAGGATGACACTGGCTAGGCAGATTTTGACATATTCACATATACAATGTTGAGTCCTGCAATAGATCAGCCATGTCATTAAAATGGAAGAGAGGAGATGTACCCTGAACAACTATCTACCTCTCCTCTGTCTTCTGCTTTCTTCTGCTCAACTCAGGCTCCCCATGGATATCTCAAGCCAGCCTTACTGTTAGCTTAGATGTAACCAAGACTTGTTACGGAAGGACAGTTTGCCTACAATTCCTCAGAGAAACCTTTGTCTAGAACTGACAAAGACACCATGTGTTTGATGGGACTTAGGCAAGCTGCTGAAAAAGTGGGAGGTAGTTGATTGAGGAGTTGCTCTGCTCTAACAGTCCTGTTAAGACCACATCTAACACTATAGGGTGCCCCTCTACCTAGGATTAGGCTATGTAAATAGATTGACAAAACTGAGCAACAAGACAACACTGTAGGTATGGATCTGGCTGCTATAATTGGCAGGCATTTCAGATACAGGCGTTAGCTCACTTCTCATAACAGGGATGGTGTGCTTCTCTCCGTGAGGCTACCTTACAAGGAAATAGTTTTTGGTTGCCTTGATTTGGCCTCCTGAGTTCAATTCTATTGCAGATAAAGCTAGTGTAGTCCCACTGCAATGTTGGTTTATACCAGCAGTGGCATAGCCCTTTGGGCAAGTCCTTAGGGAAATATTTCTCTGAGGACAATAGCGTTCCCTACCCTCAAGGTTATTGTGAGGTGGAAATCACTGATTATAAGATTACTTGAAGCTGTGGGTGGAATAGACAATGCCTGATTATATATTATTTATTATGTCCTACATCCATTCTGTCTTGACCTGACACTTTTTATTTTTCCAGTGAAAGAAAAAGCTAAAGAATAGACTGAAGAGTGGGTTTAGGCAGATATATGTGATATATGTGCCCACTGTAGCCAGACCTCCCTGTACATAACTGTAGATACACCAATCAATTTCCATTAATTTAATCTCTTTCTTGCAGAAAATTGAACAACAGCAAGAACAACAAAAAGAGTCAAATTGAAACAAACTACAAAGGAGGCCAGAACAAATATCTCTTAAACTGAATGCCACTGAAAGTTTTTCTTTCTTCTTGGCTACACTGTGTAATATTTTTCTCCATGTTTTCTGCTCTGATTAAGAACACTTTCATCTTCTGTGATGCTAGTAGTGCGTGGGCCTGTAAAAAAGCATGCACACAAATGAAGACTAAAGTTTCATCTCTGCTCAGCAGCGCTGGCAATTTACCATCAATCTTGTCTCTGTACAGCATAGAGAGGGGGGAAAGATGGGATGTATCTTCTCAACAATTCAGGGCATGTGCCTTCACTGATCTGGAAAGAGGTGAAAAACCTGGATGCAAACAAAAAGAGAGGACAATAGATTTTAAATCCAAAGTTGGAACATTAAATACTCACACTAAGCTACAGCATCATCGCAAAGTTTCCTGTCATCATGCGACAATGTCTAAAACTATGTAAGCGTCTGAAATTTTAATCTATGGTCATGAACTAAAGCATTGTGGTATTGACTTTGCTGTGTGGCTCATCCATTTGCTCATGCTCCTGACAAGTGAGATCTCAAGAACAAGTGTTTTGCACTTTCATCTTGTGGTGGGCTTGTCCTGTTCTTGGGAGTCACTGAATAAACTATGACCAAGGTGTTTAAAGAACGGAGAGATGTGGTGCTTGAGGGCATGGTACAGATGGGCTTGGCAGTGATGGGTTAACGGTTGGACTCGATGATCTTAAGGGTCTTTTCCAACCTTGACAATTCTATGATTCTATGATTCTATGAAAGCACTCCTAAACGTCTGCTTTACCTTCATGGGAGTGCTCAGCCATGAAGTAGAAAACCAGCTTCCACCCTCTCTCCAGCCTCCCAAGGGAGTACCTTGCCAACATTATAATTTAATTACTTGCCTCTTAGACACAGCTGATTAAGAAGATATTAGATTGTTTACACTAAAATTCCCAAGTTGCCTAGAGCTTCTTGAGTGCATCCCTTTCAGAAGGCCAGCATTTATGATTGCTAACGGCACAGTTATGTATCTAAGAAAAAAGAACACAACCTGACCTACGAGGCAGGGAAAAGCACCTGCATGGCATAGTAGGTGAGCCACTCATTTAGTGTTCCCAGGGCTACAGAACTAATGGAAAAACAGTGCTAATGAGAGCTTGGGTGCACAAACAAGAGTCCCGTGTCTAGAAGCTGATTTTATTTCCCAACCCGTAGCTGTTTGTGGCCAACGAGGACACCACCTCTGGAAGAGACAATTTGCAGTCTGCATATAACACTGACCCATGATCTACTTAAAGAACTCAATCTTTTCAGTTTTTAAAAGAAAAAGAGGTTTTTTTTTTTTAAAAAAAAGACTACTAGAAAGTGTTTTGATTGCAGCATATAAAATGCTTTTGCAAAGAGAAAATGCTGGGTAGGAAAGAGCTCTTTAACCTAGCAGGGAAACACACTGCAAGAAGGAGCTGAAGGCAGTGACAGCCAGGCAAACACTAATAACTGGCATGTTTTTAACAGTGGAGGCTATTAGTCACTGCAACAAACAAGCAAAGGAAGCTGCATGTTCCCTATCCTTTAGTATTGTCAAATCAAGTTGGAACATTTTTGTGGAAAACATGCTTTTGTCATGCAGAAATGTGAACCAGCTCAAGATGTTAGAAAAAAAAAAATATGCAGAGCTAAAAAAAGATGCAGAGAAGGACGATTCACACTGCTGACGGTAAAAAGAATTTGCTGTATGGAGAGAGTATATAAAGTTGGAGCTCTTCAGTTTGGAGAGGAGAGAAGGCTGAGGGGGATATGCCTAAGGTTTTTGAAATAACAATAGTGGTGGATGAGATTAATTTAATCTGCTGACTAAGGAGAATTCCCTGAAATTACAGGAGACAAATTTAAAAGAGAAAAAAAAAAAAAATTAAATGTATTTATTTTTTAAAAAAGTAGCAATGAACTTTCTGAGTTTTGCTGCCACAGGAATTGTGAAGACTGAAAATATAAAAAAAATCATGGCCAAAATCATGTAAGGGAAATCATGTCTGGGAATACAGTGAATAGGCAGAGGCTGTATTCATTACCATCCCTAATGCATAAACTGCGGAAGTTGTGAGACAAGAGAAAAGTTGACAGTGTAGAAAATGTGGAGACAGTGGCCAGATTTGTGTGTCCTCCTTAGATAGTATCTCCTCTTGAAGCAAGTTATTGGTCTGGCCAGGCTCAGCCTAGTTGGATATGCTTTACGTTCACATATTCTTACGTTCGTAACTACAGCACAAGGCAGTAAGTGGGGACTTGGTCCATTTCTACATGCGGTCAGATGATGTCAGCCCTCTTGAACTGTTGGGCAGTTCAGCATGGTGAGGCTGAAGCAGCCTACCTGCCTCCTCAGGTTGTGCCTTTGGGTTTTGTGCTGGGAGAAATGATGTCAATACTGGAACAGACTGTGTCCATTCAGACCAGAAGTGGGAGTCCTAATGTCTTACTTGCTGTCTTGATTTGGGAGAGACAGTTCTTCTCATGGTCCCTACTCCATGGTGCAGATCTTCTAAAGACAGCCGTGCACCTTGTGCCAGCAATAGAGCACAGTGGGCTCCCCTGCATCTGTCTCATCTTCAGAAGTGTCGTGGGCTGACTGAGCCAAAGGAATGAACTCATCTGTGAGGAGACCACCCCACAATGAGAAAATCAGGGAAAAACGGGAGATAGAAGTGGGGGGGAGGGGGGGAGGGAAGGCAGCCCGAAGCTCTTCTTTTGCTGTAGATGCCAAAACGTCTTGCTAATAGCTCATGCTGAGAAGCAACTTTTTGCCCTCTTGTCAGTCAGGGCAGTCTCTTGAGTCCTTGCTTTGATAGAATATAAAAGCTATACCCTCATGTGAATGATTAAGGTTTCTTCTGATTTTAGTCTCTATAGAAGAACTGAGGAATGGAGATCTTTGTAGTATGTTGGTGTCAGATGTGATAGGGAAGAGCTAAGGCATTCCAATTACTTTTTTATTTTCCTTAAAAAAAAAAAAAAAAAGAAAAAAGAAAAAAACCAAGATCATTCTAGAAACACACTTTTCTCATCATATTAACTAGGCAAGGGGAGAGCCCTCTTTTAGATGTCTGCATTCTTGCCAAAGTACTATTATTCCTGCAGGTCCTTTTCTCTATTTCATCTGCAGAATTTCAAGCACTGTTTCCTAACAACTTTCTTATAAACATCCAAAACCATTTCAGTTTAACTTCAAAGTTCATCAAGTCTAGGATTCCCTGATATTGTACCAGCACACTAATATATGTGGTTGGGAGTGTTTCCTTTTGTCTGTCACAGAGCCATCATCTCATATTTTGCTTTGCATCACTGAGATGAAAAAAGAATGTTCTTGTGGATTAGCACACGACTTAGCCCTGGGAAATGTTGGCTCAATTCCCATCTTGGTCACACATACAGCAATCCCATCACAAGCCTCTTGATCTATCTGGAATCAAATTCACTGGAGGAAGGGCAATGAAACCTGCAGGTGTCATTTCTCTATTTGTATAATAAAATGGTCACGATATCCTAGTCCCTTGGGGACTTTGAGGATTGTTCACCCTACCACCCAGAGTACCCTGATATTGCCCTATTGAGTGTTATATAAGAATCTGGAAGGAAAGACTAATCATACATGAGGCAAACAAGTAGCACCATGTGCAGGATAGTCTAATAAAATTAACATTTGAGTGATGACAAATAGAGAGCCTTTGGGGATGAGAATGCTGGAAACAAGGAAACAGCGAAGAGATTTCTAAGAGGTGAGAAATAAATCAAAATGAGCTCTATTTTTTCTCCCTGCCCCATGCTTTTACATTCAAGATTTTGCTTTCAGGTGCTGAATAATAAGTGATGCAGGCAGAAAGAAAATCCATTTGTCTCTGTGCCAGGTTTCATTAAATATTGGCCACAGAAATAAATGGAGGCCTAAAGAAAGCAGAATGGTAAACTAAATACAAAGTACTGAATAAGAGAAATGGCATTTTATCATAAGCAACATCAGAAGAGGTAGTTTCCTGTCTGGAGTGATAATCAGAGCACTGACATCTTGACTTCATATGTTTCTGTGAGTACAAAAGTCCCACAAATTGACTTGTAGAGGGAGTAAGAGATTTCCTGGAGTCAAGGACCAACCATAGCAAGTCTGAAAGGGACTTTATAAAGGAGGGATGTAAACAAGAACTGTGGATGTCAGAAGGAAAAGCTCTTTTGAGCTTGTTCTGCAAGCAATGCAGATCTGACTGTTTTTTCAGTACAGCCCAATGCTCAAGTTCTTGTTGGAGGTTGCTGGTCACAAATCCGCATGTAAGTATAGGTTTTGTGGGCATGGAAGGAGAGGATGTATCAGCACCTCTTGCACCATTGCCATATGCTGATTCTTGAAAAAAATCGCCTTACGGGCCTTCCTAGAAGGTTCTGGTCATGTAAAAATAATGGGAGACATGGAGAGTAGGAACTCAATGGTAGTATACTTGCATTCAATCCATGCTGTTGCAGAAAGGAGCACGACAGTCTTTTGTCTACTCTTTAGCCATTGCTCCATCAAAAGCAGTAGCTGTAAACACGTAGTATAAGGGAGACATCCAGGCAGGAGCTTTTCTGGTCTTAGTTCCTAATCCTTCCCTGAGATACTTTGATCAAGACTTTAGGATGCTGCAAGTTACTCCTCTGTTACAGCCAGCCATTTCTCAAGGCACAGAATGACGAGGTTAAGCTCTGACCCCACTTGGAGAAGAGCAGGACTTCTAGCAAGGTCAAGTCTGACTGTGAAAATGGCTGTGCAAGGACATTTCACATAAGCGAAATCCACTCTCTCTCTCCCAATCTAGGCAAGACCAGATGCTGCCCAGAAAAGCAGAATTACCTTCTATCAAAAGGTGGAGGCATCAGTGTTTGGTTTTGTTCAAAAAGTAAAGGAACACCATTTGAAATCTTAGAGGGAAAGAACAGTTTGTCAAGAAAATGACAGTTCCTGTCTCCTTTTGAGACTTATAGATAGGGTAGGAGAGGCTTTCGTTTCAGCCAGTGCTCAAACAGCTAAGCCACTGACTAATCTGAGTGTGTAACTAGGCTTATCTTCTGGAAAATAAATCTATGAAACAGATAAACCTTTCCCATATCTGTATTTAATTAAAATATAATTATCTGAAAGAAAAACAAACAACCCAACCTTAAAGAAATTGGTGTTTCTGTCAAAGTACAATTGACTAGCGCTGCAGGTGGAACCTAGGAAAGGCAAAAGACTTTGTTGGCCTGTGTTCTGCACTACTCTTATATAATTACCTTTACCTTAGCTTCATCTAAGTTAAATCATCTTTATCTTGCAGCAAGTATGACTTTATTTTTGTGGAAGAGAATATGAGAACTGGGCTGGCTTTGTGAGTCACGGCACTTCCCCCAACCAAATTTAGGCATTTGCTCAGTGATGATTACTAATGCATCTGACTTGCTCTTTATCGAGTACAGGTGAAGCCCAGGGTGCCTTGCTTCTACATAGACTCCTTTGCTGTAGGCGATCATGGCTAGTCAGATGTGTCTCTTATTGAAGGGGAGACATCTACAAGTCATCTGTGTCTTTAAGAAGCTCCCCTACTAACTGTGTAGCTTTAAATATCCTAAGGGGCTCCAGCAAGTCTGTGCTCCCTGCTGAGAGATCTCTGTTTGAGCACAGAAGGAAAAATGCATTAGCTGGTGAAAAGATATTAATAATGCAGAGAAAGGTAAAATTCTTTCAGCTCTACCGTAGCATATCCAAGCTGTTTGGGATATTCGGCTCTGATTGTGTGTGTATATCCAGCGATGCGTTTACTTTGATCAAGACATTATGGCAACAATTTCCACTGATAAAGTGTGCTTCTGTTAATGAGATCACCTGGGCCAGTGATTGGAGAGATGACAACTGTATATTCATTTCTAGGTTGTTCAAATATTCCCTGCTTTGTGTTCTGCCTCCAGCCACAAAATCAAAGTAAATATCCATCAACTCAGTAACACTTCTCCTCTGACTTCCCCCTAGAAATCACAGTTTATTTGCATTGGAGAACTTGGCATCAAACAAGAGATAAGACAAGGCAGGGGAAAAAAAAATGTGCACTGTCCCTCAGCTTTCTCTTTGTGCTATGAGGAATAAATGAACTTGGAATAGTGACTTTGACTTGGATGCTGATAAAACTAGTGATCATTATTTTACCTTTCCAAGGAGTGGGGGAAGTCATGGGAAGTTCAGGGCCAAGAGAAGCTAATTCCCCATAATCTCACTCCTGTACAGGCTACAAGCCAATTGAGAATGGGAACAGCTTGGATTGTAATTTAGAGTTCCTTTAAATGATGTCAACAGCCATCAAAAAACTCACCGGTAAATGGGAATGAGACTGAAATGGAGGTGCCAGTGCAACTCTGATTATAGTATTTGCAGCAAGAAAATGGCCAGAAGAAGAATGAAGTTAGAAATCCATTAAGCAATATGGTTAAGTATGAATAACATCTGTGGTATTAGTTTCCATCTTTCTACTGTCCTTTTCCCAGGAGAATTGTACGGGCAGCACAGAATTTCCTTTTGGACTAAACTGATTTTCTTTGGTATTTATGTAGAAGGATGTCTGTATTTGGAGAAGTCAGTAAGAAGTGAGGATCCTTATCTTTTTGTGAAGATCATTCCACAGTCTTTGACAAGCTCTTTTGAAACCTCTGATTATAAATTTACATGAGAAGGTGAAGATAGTCTCACTCTTTCTCCACCTCACCCCATGCCAAGCCAGCAATCTGGACTCCTGGTGCCTGGTTATTGCTGAGGATCAGTAATCATGGAAGGGGAGACAAATAGCTTTAGTATAGCATGACCAGTAATAAGGATCTAATGTTAACAGCTCAGCACCAGGATAGATTCACCCCCTTTCTGCCCATATTCTCTTCCTCCTAGCTAGAAATACCCTTCTAGCTCTTAGGCAGTGAAATCTTAAGCATCAGGTAAGATGTTCCCTTTCATCACGTACTGGATTTTCTGATCTCCCTCTGGAATTTTAGATATGAAAATAAAGACCCAGAAAAATGACAGCATTTAATCTCATTTAATATTACGAGAATAATAATACTGCAATAATATTAATACTGTGATAATAATAATCTGTGATAATTCTGTGATACACAAAATAAGCAGCTGTGACTGAGTCCCCAAGTCCATTTTCATTTCTTTCCTTCTATCTCCAGATCTTTGTAACATCACTCTTAGGATTGAGCAAGTAGCTACTGGTGAGTGAGAAAAGTTAGGGTGGAATCACCACCCATCAAGACCTTTCTCTTTGTTTCAGTTACTTGACCTGCACCAAGCATGAGCATGACAGCAGAACATTAGTATCAGAGGGAAAGACTAGAAGAGATTTTCCATTCTAAACACTGATATTTGATTATCTACAGAAACCCTTTACTCTATCTTAGGTTAACACTTTTTCCCCTGGTATCTGCCTCAGCAGATCATATCTTATTTGGTTTTATTTTTAGAAAATTTAATCAAAAAGGATTTGGCCATTTTCAGGAGTGAGGTTAGTAATATATTTCAGTTGTTTCAGCATTTCTGAAAAACCCTGGGAACTCTACTGTTCCTTTTGCTTCCAGTGAGCATTTTGAAAGATCTTTTCCATCCCTGAAAACACAATCTAAATCTGAACAAAGTGCTAGTCCTTGGAGATTTGACCAACACTAGTAGTGAAATTCTCAAATGTGCTATCTTTTCTGGACTTCTTCTATCCAGAAGATGAGTAGGAATTTCTTTGGACTAATCGTTCTTGGCTATAGCAGGTTGGTTATTCAAGATGAAGTGTTTTAACTACAGTTCATGAGGTAGGACTATCTGTAAGCCTGAGGAATAAGAGATCATGTTTTGCACTCAGAAGAGTTTGCACAGCTTCAGATCCTGATATGCAAAAAACCATGATTGTAGTACTCACTGTTCTCCTGACACCATCAAATAACTGTCAAGTTTCCTGATGGAGTTTCTCAAAGATAAAAATAAAATGATATTTATATGATTAAAGGCTATATGATTAAAGACTATATGAATAATAATGTAAATACATATGGGGTCTAAATTATAGTGCTACATTGGAGTAACAGAGCACTAACAGTTAGGATCCACTCTAGCATTTCTTAAGCTAGGAGTACTTGACTTAGTGACCATATCAATGTATTTTTGTTATTATTTTTTGATGTATAATTATAATGTAGACAGATGGGAAAACAGGAAGAAATGAGTTGTTGGATGATGCTTGCTCCTTTTGCCCTAACTCCTTTGCTCTTTGGTGAGCAGGGAAAAACCAAGATTTTTATTCTCCTACTTTAAAATCTTGTCTAGTAAATAAATAATAATGTTCCTCATTTTAATGCATCTTCTGCAGTCCCCCATGCTCAAGCTCCCAATTGAGCAATCATGTTGCATTGTACCTCACTAAGGAGAGACCAAAAGGCTGACAAAGAGCCAGCTCTGTGTCTGGTGTATGTAAGTCAAACGAATAATACAGTTGCAGACAAGTAAAGATTGTTCTTACTATTTGCATTTAGGAGACATCTGACCAGGACAGGAATCTGTCACTTTAAGCATGTCAGAAATTAATAAAGCGTTTTTACTTTCCACACACGTGCATTGGGAATGTAGACAAAGACGCAGAGAGGTGATGCGATATTCCCACAATTGGGTTTTGTAAAGCAGTGGTAGACTGGGAGGATGGTCCAGGGGTGCGCTGCAGCTGAGCAGAGAAAAATTCCCTCTAACTCTTTTTTGCAATGAGACATGAAGTATTTCTCCTTCAACTCACACCTTCTTATCATCATGCTTGCCAGGAGGCTGGTGGGTTACTGCTTTGGTTTCTAGTGAAGATGGAAGCCTTTATTTCCTGGTCTGAGTCATGAGCAAAACAGGTTTGGACTGTAAAGCATGTCATCTTTCTTATAGTGCTCATCATCATCAGCTGTCCTTTTGCTTGGGAAACTTAATAAAGACAATGCAGTCATGGGGGAAAGCTCCTTCACAGGGCACAGGCTGGTTCCCTGGCAGACCCTGAAGAGGGAAGAGTTCTCAGTTGTCCTTGTGGCACCAGTGACATTGAGTGCTATGCACGTAGCAAGGATTTTATTATCCCTGCAATAACCCTGCTCAAGTACTGCTCAGTCATAGAATTGTAGAATCATTTAGGTTAGAAGAGACCTTTAAGACCATCGAGTCCAAGTGTTAACCTAACAATAAAGACAACAATAAAGCCTAAAACCAACAGTGAGACTGAGAGGAGGAGGAAATTTGGTTGACTTCTGGAGATTAAAGGGAGGGAGGATGAATCAGACCTCCAAAGGTGTTGTCTGAGCATCAAAGTGAAACTATTATTGCTTAAGCCAGAGGTGCTCCATCTGCACTTGTGGCAGACAGAAGACAGATAGAAAATTTTGTTGCAGGATAAGTTTTCCTAAATTACAAGAGAGCCTGGGGAATCCTTAAAATCTGCTGTGAAGTTTCAGTGAAACTTATAGGCTGAAAAGCCTTGCATGTCAGTGAGAGAAGATGTTTAGGGAGATTGTCAATTCTGAGTAGTAACATTCAGATCGGAGAAGTGTTTATTGGATCATGACTTTGGATTCCATCACAGTGGTGTCCCACAAAGAAATACAAAGTGGCAGCTAGAAAAGGAGACAGTATAATCTCACTTCAACTTTTATTGTTTTTTATGTTTCTCTGTTTCCATTTTTTGCTATCATGTTCCTAAAGCTTTTTTTGGCAGACAAATCTCTTATCTTCCTTATGTTTGTCTGCTCTCATAAGCAATCTCAGGTGAATCTGACAAGCTCAAGGCCCCTCATGTCCTCAGAAATTACTAAACAACAATTGACAAAACAAACCCTCAAAAGACACCTCCTTCAAACCTTTCTGATAGGGTATGTTTGAGGACAGACAAGTCCAGGGGAGAAGTGTTCGTTGTTGAGCATAAACCAATGGCTTTTACAGGCAGGCAAGACAGCTCTCATTTCCAAGTAGCCACATCTGTAACCAAAGAAGGATGTCCAGAGCCTGAAGTATTATAGTGAAGAAATATTTTTCAGTTTAGGAAAAGGAAAACCGGGAAACTACTTGTGTTTCTCAAGCAGAATCAGGACCACAATACCAAGGCCCTGACACCCAGAGCAGCAATGTCCAGGCATCGATACTGCCTTTTTCTTGAAACACAATTCCAGTTTTAAGCTTTAAAGTGTGAGGAGTATTGGCTGTCAGAGATAACAGCGAAGATGTGACTCTGTCCCTGTATTCCCAGAGGCACTGGGAATGTACAAGAAAGACAGGAAAAGGGAAAGGATTGTCCTCTGAACTCAGGTCATGCTGTTAAGAAAATCACATCAATGACTTCTTTCAACATGTATTTTGAATAAAAGACCATTCATCTACACAGGTGAGAACATGGGTAAATGTGGAACAAAGAGTTTGGGCAATTCCAGCTGAGTCTTTCAGTGTCATGAAACCATCAGCTACATTAACAGTATTAAGCCGCTCATGAGATGAGGTGGGGAAGGGAGTCAGTCAGATTTCAGGAATGTGGGGTAAAGGAAGGGTCTTTATTTCTCTTTCCTCATCCCCTCCTACACTCATTGTACAATGCGTGTCTACCTTCATGAAGCTGAGGCTTATCCCTGGGGACTTCATATTATGCCTGAGGGTTCAGAATAGGATGACATTAGGGATGCTGGTCCCACTGGGAGGCACACAACCATATCCTGGCACAATTTCTTCCCTCAGCCGGGAAGCTTAGTCATCTTTCAGGATTGAAGAGCCTCTCACGAATCTTGTTTATGCAGCAATGCCACTCTGGTGCACGCTGTCGAGGAAGGATGGGAGGGAGGAGGATGAGGGACTATCAGAGGAGGAATAATTTTTTGGAAGAGGAGAGATGAGGGGAGATGCTCAGTAATTCAAACAGAACCAGAGCTGAGCCTTACAAATTGGCACAGAGTAAGGTACAAATCGAGTGTTTGTGAGACTGTGATAGCATTGGCACCTCGGTTGGAATTCATTCCTCTAGATGTTGTTAAACACAATGGAGATGACTCAATCTGAGCAAACCACACCAAGCTCAGTAGACTCACTGGAGGTTAGAGAGTGATTTCCCTCATTTAAAGTATCGATGCATCTCATCCTGTATGTGCTCTGACCATTGGTTAAATGCCTGGTTTTTATAATTCATAGAATCAAAGTCATAGAATCATAGAATAGTTTGGGTTGGAGAGGACCTTTAAAGGTCACCTAGTCCAACCTGCCTCTCTGATGAGCAGGGACACCTTCAATCAGATCAGGTTACTCACAGCCCCGTCCAACCTGACCTTGAATGTTTCCAAGGATGGGGCATCTACCACCTCTCTGGGCAACTTGGTCCAGTCCTTCACCACCCTCAGTGTAAAAATTTTTTTCCTTATATCTAGTGTAAATCTACCCTCTTTTAGTTTAAAACTATTACCCCTTGTCCTATCACAACAGAACTTACTAAAAAGTCTGTTCCCATCTTTCTCATAAGCCCCCTTTAAGTGTTGAAAGGCCGCAATAAGGTCTCCTCGAGCTTTCTCTTCTCCAGGCGGAATAACCCCAGCTCTCTCAGCCTGTCTCCATAGCAGAGGAGCCCTCTGACCATTTTTGTGGCCTCCTCTGGACCCGCTCCAACAGGTCCATGTCTTTCCTGTACAAAAGACTCTAGAGCTGGGTGCAGTACTCCAGGTGGGGTCTCATGAGAACAGAGTAGAGGGGCAGAATCACCTGCCTTGACCTGCTGGCCACATAATTATACCCAGATAACCTTGACTAAAGTCATCTAAAACGCTGTGTTGGATTTCTCCGGGATAGATTTAATTTTCTTCATAGTAGCTTCATAGTAGCTACTATGGGGCTGTGTTTTGGATTTGTTATGAAAACAACATTGATAACACAAGGGTGTTTTCTTTACTGCTGAGCAGGGCTTACACAACAGCAAGGCCTTTTCTGCTGCTCACCCCACCCCACCAGCGAGAAGGCTGGGGGTGCACAAAGAGTTGGGAGGGGACAGCAGGGACAGCTGACCCCAACTGACCCAAGGGATGTTACATACCATGTGATGTCATAATCAGCAATAAGAGCTGGGGGAAGAAGAAGAAAGGGGGCAACTTTAGAGTGATGGCAGAGCAGAGGGCCCCTCTGACCATTTTTGTGGCCTCCTCTGGACCCGCTCCAACAGGTCCATGTCTTTCCTGTACAAAAGACTCTAGAGCTGGGTGCAGTACTCCAGGTGGGGTCTCATGAGAACAGAGTAGAGGGGCAGAATCACCTGCCTTGACCTGCTGGCCACATAATTATACCCAGATAACCTTGACTAAAGTCATCTAAAACGCTGTGTTGGATTTCTCCAGGATAGATTTAATTTTCTTCATAGTAGCTTCATAGTAGCTACTATGGGGCTGTGTTTTGGATTTGTTATGAAAACAACATTGATAACACAAGGGTGTTTTCTTTACTGCTGAGCAGGGCTTACACAACAGCAAGGCCTTTTCTGCTGCTCACCCCACCCCACCAGCGAGAAGGCTGGGGGTGCACAAAGAGTTGGGAGGGGACAGCAGGGACAGCTGACCCCAACTGACCCAAGGGACGTTACATACCATGTGATGTCATAATCAGCAATAAGAGCTGGGGGAAGAAGAAGAAAGGGGGCAACTTTAGAGTGATGGCATTTGTCTTCCCAAGTATCTGTATGTGTGATGGAGCCCTGCTTTCCTGGAGATGGCTGAACATCTGCCTGTCGATGGGAATTCGTGAATTAATTCCTTGTTTTTCTTTCTTGTTTGCACAGCTTTTGCTTTACCTATTAAACAGTCTTTATCTCAACCCATGATTTTTCTCACTTTTACCCTTCCTATTCTCCCCCCCATCACATTCGGGGAGACTGAGGGAACATCTGTGTGGTGCTTATTTGTTAGCTGGAGTTAAACTACAACTGCAGACAGCTAGTTAGGGAAAATGAACCCTGGCCTTCATCACTGTGGCTTAGTTTGGTTTGATCTTGCATATATTCTCATCACAATATTCTCATGATATTCAGTGTTGCACAACTTCATTTGAAAGCAGCTATTCTGTGACATAACAACACATTATAATGAAAATAACTAACACTCCAGTCCACAATTTCTTTTTACAGGTTTCACATTAATTTTCTGTGGTGACTTTGTTGTCATTCTTATTGTTACTATCCCATCTTCAACTCTAGGAAGAATCCTGGAGATCTAGCAGGAGAGAGTACAAGGAGAGGAGAAGACAGAAGCCCCACAAGCAAATGTAGCCTCCACATAGCTCACAATAGATTGCAGAACACCTCTTATTTTACAGTGGGATAAATCAATTTTCAGCTAGAAAAATAGCTGAAATAAAGCAATAAACCAGTAACAGGCATCAAAGCCTGATGTTCCTAAACACCACACTCATGATCTAACCTCTATGCGTAACCAGCAAAAGACAACTAATATTGGTGTTTGGTGTTTTGAAATTCTGTACTGAGTGCATTGATTGATGTAACCACTGCAACATAACCCATTTACAGATTTGTTTTTAATTCTCCCCTTCTTAAAATATTCCTTATTCAGATTTAATAATGCACAAAGAAGTAGCTTCCTGGTGTGCACTAAGAACACCCTGTCTATGTGTCTGCTTCTGAAAATAACGCCAAGAGCCTTGAGCTCAGTAAAAATATGAGGACCAAAAGACTTTCTCAAGGGTATAAGGATCCCTGATTAAACAACCTGTATTACTGGAGATTTCCCATGTATGACCAGTAAGACTTCAGGCAAATGAGAGCTCTCAGTGATCAGACTATGTATGAGAAACCAAGTGCTGAAATTATATATGATGAAGTGAAGCAAATAAGCAGAGATTATTCAGAAATTAGTTTCTGGATGCTAGCAGGACACCAGATATTCCAGATAAGTATTTATTAGGGAGAGAGGGACAGAGTTTGGGAGCTCTCTCTCTCTCTCTCTCTCCTTTTTTTTTTTTTTTTTTCCCTTTTTTTTTTTTTCCCCCCATTTTTCAGCCATTTCCCTGCAGGATCAAAATGTCTTCAAAAATATGAAAGTGTCTTTCAAATCTTGTTTTTATGTTTTTCTTCAATCCAATTAATTGCCTGTGTTGAGTGTCAAAGTTCTTATGTGATGTATTACCCCTTGGTTTTTGTCCTAGTGATCTTTTCTATCACATCCCGATCCAGTCCTTACTCTATTACTTCAGATTCTTGTCAATGTTTCATTATGATGTGGCTTTTTCTGTGAAATCAAAATGATCTCTGACCTAGGTTGGTTTGTTTGTTTGTGTTTTGTTTTGTTTTGTTTTGTTTTTTAATACAGTGCAAGGATTGCAGAAGAAAAGGGATATTTCAGTTCACTGATTGACCTACAAACAAATAAACAAATTCTGTTCGAATTTTTTCAGTTCACTGATTGACCTACAAACAAATAGACAATTTCAGTTCAAATTAACCAGAAATGAACAATTTTTCACACCCATGGGAATGGCTATGTATCCTTGTAATCAGGGTAAAGTCAAAGCAGGATCATCATACAGGACAAACTCCCTAAATCGGACAAGGAGTTTTGATCATTGTTTTCAATCCTCAACAAGTTTTGCACCCTCTCACCTTTTGTTTTGAAGGACAACATGACACCATTTTCCATCTACATACATGAACAGAGCCGTGCACATAGTTTCTCTGGCCAATAGTTCTGAAGAATTTAACCCAGTATCATAAGTAGTCTAACTCTAGAGATCTTCATCCATTCTCAAATATGTTGATTTAGAAAACTAAAGATATCAAGCTAGTATCTGAACTCAGCTAGAAGAGTTACAAGGTTAATTTCCAAAATACCACTTGAATTGAACTACTGTTGATTAACCTAATA
>KL259914.1:18297-34262 GCA_000699545.1 Podiceps cristatus | reverse complement strand
GTAGGGGTGTCTATTACCTGGCTTAGGAAGTTGTCCTCAATGCATTCGAAAAACTTGCTGGATTGCCTACAGCTTGCCGTGTTGGTTTTCCAGCAGATGTCGGGTGGTTGAAGTCCCCCAGAAGGATGAGAGCCTGTGAGTGCAAAGCCTCCGGAGCTGGAGGAAGAAGGCTTTGTCCGTCGGCTCCTCTTGATCTGGCGGCCTGTAGTAGACACCAACCACCAGGTTCCCTTTGTTGCCTCTCTCTGATTCTTTCCCATAAGCTTTTGACCTGCTCGTGGCTATTCTTCAGGGACAGCTCTTCACACTGTAATGATTTCTTGATGTAACAGGCAACGCCTCCACCCCTCCTTCCTCGCCTGTCCCTTCTGAACAGCCTGAAGCCATCAGTAGCTACATCCATTCATGGGGTTCATCCCACCAAGTCTCTGTAATGGCAATCAGGTCGTAGCCTTCTAGCAGCACGATAGCTTCCAACTCCTCCTGTTTGTTTCCCATGCTACGTGCGTTTGTATAGAGGCATTTCATCTGAGCTGTCGGCCTCATCACCTTCGTAGCAGACCACCCCTCGTTGCCCTTGAGATGTTTCACAGGCTTTTCCTTGTTGGCTCCTACTACCTCAGGAGCCTCCAGCTCACCTCCGCCAGACTTCAACTTTGTTGCAGTGCCCCTGGCACGCTGCTGGGCAACAGGTCGAGGGCCCATACCTGTCCTCCGTCCCTCTAACCATCGTGTATCACTGCCTAGCCTGTTGCTGGCAAGCCTGATAGGTTCCCCTTCCCCCTTCACATCTAGTGTAAAGCCCTGTCAATGAGCCCTGCAAGCCCCTGGGCAAAGACCCTCTTGCCCCTTTGAGAAAGCTGGCTCCCATGTGATGCCAGCAAGCCCGGTGCCGTGTAGGCCATCCCATGATCAAAGAACCCAAAGTTGTGGCGGGGACGCCCGGTGCGGATAGATTGAGTTCACCTGTATGGCCTCATGTCTCTGTCCACCACTGGAAGGAGCGAGGAAAAAATAACCTAGTTCAATGCTAGTTCACTGTTGATTTCACACATGTAACTTACTTCAGTTTCCCCTTTTTAATTGCCAAGTACTAAGTTCGTGTTAGTGATTCTTAGGCTGTTAAGTTTTCTTGATTAGTCTCTGTATGTCTTAGGATAATAGTTCCACAATATTAATGTCGTATATGCAGTCCTTTTTATGGTGAATTATACTGCGAAGTCTGAGTTACGAACTTGAGCTGATGTGATTGGAAGAACTGTATTTTCTTTCTAACTTTCTAATTCTTTCTAAGATTCTGATGAATCAAAACAGATAGGGATGAAGCAGAAATCTTGATGTGATGTAGGACTGAATTGTAATAAGAGTTTGTTTAGCTATTGTATGAAAATGTACATTTTTCTTTCCTTATACTTGTCTGCCAGCCCTTTTCTTAAGACCAAGAGAAATGAAGCTCCTGTTTCTGTTCCTGTTTTCTAGGGATTCCTAATAAATTCAAAACCAGAGAATGCATGTGAGCCTATAGCCCCACCTCCGCTGAAAGACAATTCGTCCAGTGCTTTTATTGTATTAATTCGAAGGCTTGAGTGCAACTTTGATATCAAGGTAAGATTCCTCCCCACCCCCCACTGTCTCCAAGGTCTTAAAGAATTTGGTGGTACTTCAGAAAGATCAGTAGCTAAGAGCAGGATAGATACTGATGTGAAGGGAAGGGAGAATTTTATTGTCTACAGGCAGATAAAGCAGTATTGTGATATGATTTAGGTTAAGGTTACCCATTTGTGAGCCAGCTTACATGGCAAATAAGGATGACGGATGCTGCAGTTCTATAATGGAAAGCGTTCAGTAGTACTATCAGCTTTTCTTGCCCATGAGACTCTCTGCTGCCAGGGATCAACAGGGGAGATTAGGAAATGGAGGTAAGCTAAAAGCACCCCAAATCCTCAAGCCACTTTCCTGATCCGTTTTTGTTTAATAGTTGGATCATCATCTTGTGGCTCACACAGAGACCCCATGAACAATGGTAGTGTCACGGTTGGTGGGGAGAGGAGACACTGCACTGCCGGGTAGAAACAGGCACCAGTGGCAGGATGGGAATGTTTTTAACTGATACAACAGCTAGATGTTATATTGTGAAGTATTTATATTATAAAAATTTTGATCCGCAGCTCAAGTGGAGTATTCTCTGTGTTATCTTAAAAATACAAAATTACAATTAGTTGTGTCTGTCTAGAATATATGGTTTCCTTGAAAATGAACCTGTTATATGGGGCAGCAAAGGATGTCTTCAGGAGGACAGGCGTCTTCAATTTGTTGTTGACTTTTATGAACGAAAAGGAGATCCAACCATATTTGCTGCTGTGTGGTACGCTCAGTTATGCGGTATTGTGGTTAAACATGTAAATTCTACCCAAACTGTATATGCCAGCTGTAGAGGCAGCCTCACTGCTTGTGCAATCTGCCTTAACATCAAACTCGGGAATGTTACGTATTTTGTACCGTGAACCCCGTCACCATGTGTGTATATGCCTTAGTGGGTAAAGGAAGGGCAAATGACTGCTTGTCTTGTCTTTTTCATGTCGTCTTTGCCTCTCTAATTTCTGCCCCTGAATTGATGGGACAGTGTTAACTGCTGAAGACAATGTTAAAGGAACAGGACCAAAATTTTGTAGTGGAATACATTTTTAATCAGAAATACAGCAAATGTGTGTTCACTGAAAACAATTTGTTTTGTTGAAGAAGTTAGCATTGTGACTGAGCCTTCAGCTTTTTGCTCTGGTCCTAAACCAGAAAAATGTCTCTGTTGCTTATCACAGAATTCTGGGGTTCTGAGAAGCTTTGGAAAGCTGCTCAGCTAAAGGCAAGAGTCGGGCAGGGGAAGGTGTACAGAATTGCTTTTCCACATAGTTATCAACTTAGTAAATGTGAACTCTTGTATTTTAATTTTATACAACTTGATTTGCCACTCACAGTCAATGAGTGTTCCTTATGGAAAATGGAACATTTGTACATTATCATTGAGGGATTTCTATGGTCAGTTCTTTAAGGATTAAGTCACACTAGCTCTATACATAAGCATTTTCTAGTTACGTTTTGTATTTCATTTAATATCCATGGAAAAGTGGATTCCCACACATTTCTATGAGACAAAGAGCAAGGTAGAAAGTGGATGAGAAGTTCCAAGATGAGCATGGGTATCAATGTACTCGGTGGTGGGTGAATTCACTTTTATATTATGTTGTTAACTGCAATTACGCATTATATAATTTCATACATACTACAGCATTTTGCTGTGAAGTTTCTGCCAGGAAGCAGCATGTGCACCAAGATGTGAGTTACATTACATAGCAGCTAGTAGGCTGACAGGATGCGGGTTTTAACAAACACTGGAGTTTGTTTTAAAGTCCCATCTCTCCTGTTTTACATTGGGAAGTACAAATAGAACTGCATAGGTATTGCTTGGTTTTATTTCATATGAATCTTTACTAGCCCATAAACTGACTCCTCTTTCCTTCCATCTCTCTTAGCATCTAGTGATTTCTTACAGGAGAGATTATGTCACAGTACGAGAAGGGAAAGGCTGGAAGCAAGTGGAAGTCTTCTCACTTGTTATAACTGATTTTAACTGCTCTTTGTGCTGGTGACCAGCATGTGAAGGGACTCGTTAAGAGAGGGTGGTGCTGTGCTTTCAACGCCAGCTTGATTACAAAACTTCTTTATCAAGCCTGCATTTAGGGTCTGGTCATCAGTGACTTTGAAATAAAGTTGTTGACATCATGTAGGGAGCATCACATATTTTCTACCTACGTAAAAGGTTTGTTCGGCAGAATATGCATCACGTAAAATTCTGCTACATATGGGAAAATTTACCAGAATGGTCTGGGATTATATGTCATTTATGTAAATGATACCTCGCTATATTAAAACTGCCTCCTTAGGCAGAAAAGCTAGCAAATTATTATATTAAACATTACATCATTTTATGTACGTGCAATGGATATTTTCTGTAGTGGTGTAATATTGGCCAAACTCCCAACCATTCATTTATGTTTACATCTAAAACTGATATTTATATTTTTAATAATAGGATTTCTCAGGGTGTCTGCATTTTCCAGTAATGTTGTTCTGCTGTTCGGAATATAGTTGTTAGGAATGCGGGGAGAGGATCTCAATTGATGGCACTCCAAGGCGTGTAACTGTTGAGTAAAGAGTTGATTGTCATTTTCTTATAGTGGAAAGTTACTGTGCAATAAGAAATCACTTCCTGAAGCTGTACCACCCTGGTTAGATACACCTTAAAAAGGGGGGAAAAGCTTTGGTTTTGGTACGACTAACGTTTTTGTCTTTGGGGCCCTGGGGGTGAAGTTGCAACTTCACGATGTGCTTGAGCAGCCGACTGCTGCTGCTGTTGGCAGCTAGATGGTGTCATTAGGCCGGCGCTCACCCATGGCGGCTTGTGCTAATTAAACAAAGGGCCTACCTTGTGAGTGGCAAAAGCATGTAGGGAACTAAAACATTTCCTTAAGTAATACAGATTGTTTACTGCCTGTCTAGAAGGACATATTTCAGTGTATAATGGACAGTTAATAAACACCTCTTCAGGACATGATGTTAAAGAAATAAAACAACCAAACCAAAAAAATTAATACTGCATAGAAACTGTCACTGTTTACCTTAGTACACTTTTGTGGATAAAAAGATTAAGAACCTGTGGTAGCCATGGAGCTTTAAAGCTTAGATAGTGCAATGAATTTTGTATTCCTTTCTTCAGTTTCAACACTTGGTGGTTTGTGATGTGTGTTATCCCTGATGACTCCACTGCTGCCATTCTGTGTCACAAGCTCAGATGTGTAGATGTTCAATGCTTTTAATACTTTCCTTGTCTTACTTTTGACTGTTTCATTTAAAATTCTCATGTCATCTTTTCTTTTTGTGGCTATTTTTGCTGTTGTGCAGCATGCAAGAAGGCTTGATATTTCAAGTTTGCCCTAGAGAACCTTTTTTTAGAGTAATCAGTGGACATTTTTCAACTTCGCAACTCATGTTCCTCATTATTGTTTGCCTCTTGAGAAAAGAAGTTGGGAGAGTGTGTGTGTGTATACACAATTTTGTACTTTTCCATGAGAAAGCTTCTGATACCTGGGCTGTCATGTAAGATACTTCCACATCTGTAAAGGCACAGGAAAGATACTACTCATGTGATTTCATGACCTATCAAGAGGTAATTTCTAGTTTACCAAAGTGAGTTAGTACCTCTATTTCAATTATGATTAAATACTATTTTTATCTATCCATAGGAAGTTTTTAATCCTGTTTTTTATGTATGTAAAGAACTGTCTGCAGACCATATTAAACGTTTTTTTCTGGAAAAATAGCATAATTACATGAGTGTAAGAATAATTACATGGTTTTATTTTTAAATGTGACACTTGTCTTATAAGTGCAAATGAAATTCTGCTAATATTTATAACTGCCTAAAAGCATACCTTGTCTTAGGACAGACAGGTGACTATATTTTGAAGCAGTAGTCTTTCTAATAAGTACATTTCATGGTTTACAGGTTTTAAATGCACAGAGAGCTGGATACAAGGCAGCTATAGTTCACAATGTTGATTCTGATGACCTCATAAGCATGGGATCCAACGACAGTAAGTACAGGTATCACTTCTCTCCTGTTTGAAAATCATTTCACCCACTAGAGTGTACAGTATTAAAATCAGTGTAAAGTATTATGATGAACTCTCACTTAAAAAAACAACCAAAAGCAAACTCCAAACCAACAAAAACAACAAAACAACCCCTCAGAAAAACCCCACCGCAACTAGAAATCCTCCTGCCATTAACATTTTAAAATGGAAGATGTTCATATAAGAACATACGTGTATACTCATGTTATTTGTGGCATTAAGTTTGTGCATTATCTGAGTCTTTTTGGTTTGCCTTTAAATTTTAACTGTTCAACTGTTCTGGGTTAAATTTATTACATATCTTTATTTGACTGATGTGGAAAATAGCCACTGTGTTGTTAATTAACTGGAAATAAAGGAAAAGTAAAAAACTCTACTCTTTTGGAAGGAAAAAAACCTTTAAAATACAACTTTTCAGTACTTGTTAGTGGTTCTATTTTGTTGTTGCACTGTTGTGTACATTTTTCTGTTCCTTTGGGCAAATGGATTCTAATTTCATATGAATACATATTGCATGTACGTATTGTCAGTTTTTCAGTTGGAAAAGGAATGTTTAGAGACCAATGCGCCATTTTCTGATTGATTCTGATGCTGGCTGTACCGATTGTAACCCTTCATGGAGTGAATATGTTCAGGACATCTTGTAATCTAGTCAAAATGTTGATCTTGGTTTAGGGTATGTGTTTTTTGTCTATAGTGCTGTTCCATCTTTGTGGCATTTCTTTATTTTGTCCAGTTTTTGTTCCATACTGAGCAAGCTCAAGAACATAAATGAGAACAAAACAAGTATTTCCAAGTGGAAACACCATTGAACAAACTAGGGAATGAACATTCAGCAAACTAAATGGCAGCTGAGTAGCCCAGAAAGCTATGTGAAGGTGGTTTAAATGAATGCCCGACCTACGTGAATGTTATTTTCAGATTTCAATGAGAAATCAAAATGTAGAACAAGTTCACAAGACTCACAGGCTTAGGTGGTGTGAGGTGCCATTAAGCCATGTATGCTTCTGCCTTGGGGAACCTGAAGTGCTTTGTTACTGACTAATTCCAGATACTTTGACCCTGAGATGTGAAGCATAAGTCAGAGGTAAAAAATCAATATAAAGTGAAGCTGAGGAGGTTTTCTAGAATATGGGGTTTATCTTTCAATAACTGTTCATTTGACCTGCATCTTCTAGCTTATTATTGCCCTCACTAGCAAACAGAGAAGAGGGAGACAGTTCCATGCAGTTTCTTGAGACCAAAATAAAGATGTGGGATTTGTTCTTTCTCCTCTTTTTGATCTTTTCTAGCTACAGCTGTTTCCAGTGTGTTCATTTATATTTAGGGTGAAAAGGAGGGAAGAAAGATGAACTAAAACTTACAGTACCAGATCACAAAATCATATGGATTGCCAGAAATTCTGTCAATTAATGGAGCAGTGTGACTTTATCGAGTCTCTCAGTAAGAATGATCATAGAACCACAGAACGGTTTGGGCTGGAAGGGACCCCCAGAGCCCATCCAGTCCCACCCCCTGCAGTGAGCAGGGACACCATTACCCAGATCACGTTGCTCAGAGCCCCGTCCAACCTGGGCTTGAATGTTCTTGATGTTCTGGTTAAACTTACTCTGATGATGCCTCTTCTTTTTTTTTTTTTTTTTTTTTTTGTCAAAATATTTTCATTTTATGCTCCTTTTAAATATTCTATTAAGAATTTTGATTTCTATACCTGCAATAAAGTCCCTACAAATTCAGTAGGAAAAATAATACCGCTTCTTATGTGATGTAAAGATGTAGCATGCATGTGCATCAGTCTGTATGTCATTATGTTAAAATATGTCTTCATGTTGTGATAGTTTCATGATTTTCAAGTCTTATGTATTAAGAGTGCCCATAGAGTGTCTGAATAATAATAGTTTTATTTTGCTGCTTTTTAATACAGTTGAGGTTTTAAAGAAGATTGACATTCCTTCTGTCTTTATTGGTGAGACATCAGCTAATTCTCTTAAAGAAGAATTTACTTACGAAAAGGGGTAAGTAACCTCACCTGCAGCTATGTTGTTCCTTCCATTAAGTCACTGCCTCTTTTTAATATTTATGGATTTAAAATAGGATGTTGTGATGACAGAGGCTATAGGTATTCTAGGTGAAACCTTGTGCCTGAGAGCAATGGGCAGAAAGCATTTTAAAAATGAATATAAATTGCTTTCCTGCAAGCATTAAACATAGGATTTTAGAAATGTTTGTGAGAGTATGTATATTTTAGATATAAGGGTGTGTTCTTTTTACAATACATATCTGTTCCCATTGAAGTCAGATGCTGGTCCTTTTTAAAAAAATTAATATGCAAAGCACGTTGGAGAGCATGCAGTCATGAAACTCTTGACAAGTCAAGACTGAAGTGTATGTCTTAATCTACCCTTTTTATTGTATTCTTAGGTATCCATACAAATACTGACATGGATAATTTTATTGATTGGTAGTTTGAACTTAAATGATCATCTGTTCAAACCTTACCAGTGTTTAACTCCTCTCTGACTTACTTTAAGTGCAGTTCTGCTCTGGAAGAGACATAGAAAAATGGGAGTACTGATTTCCCTGGTGCTGCCCTTTGCATTCCTTCTTCAGAAGCATACAAAGTGAATAAATCTGGTCATCTTTTTGAGTACATAGCTTCAGTAGCCTTACAATATGAATAGTTATCTCTTTTCATCATCCTTTATTAACATTTCTAGAAGAAGTCAGAAAACTTCCTATGCTAGTTGAATCAGCAGGATGCATTTAAGACTAATCTAACAGGGTGGTTAAAATACATACCTTGAATCGAATGGAAAAGGAGGTGTGTCTCTTTCATATCCTTTCACTAAATTAGTCAGAACTGGATTGTGTCATTCTTAAGTAGAATCACGGCATGGTTTGGGCTGGAAGGGACCTTAGAGACCACCCAGTGTCCCCCCCACACCTCCCACCAGCCCAGGCTGCTCCCAGCCCCGTCCAGCCGGGCCTTGAGCACGGCCAGGGCTGGGGCAGCCACAGCTTCCCTGGGCAGCCTCTGCAGGGCCTCACCCCCCTCAGCGTGAGGAATTCCTGCCTAATCTAAAACTGCCCCCTTCCAGTTCAAAGCCATTACAGTAGGCACCTTGCTAATGAAACTACTTGGTAAGTGTGGCTCCACATGAGTAGTGGTTGTAGAACTACTAACACACTTATGCATTGTACCTTCTCAGGTATTTGACTGCTTGTGTCAACAAAATAATGATGGGACTTTACTACTTTAAGTATCAATAAATACTAGCATTCAGATGCCCAGTTGGCAGCATCCATATCAGGTTCTCTAGGAAGATTGGTTACTGTACTGTGATTGAGTGACTCTCTAGAGGACAAAGGGTACACTTTACCATGCTTCATGATTTGAAGCTAAACCTCCTATATAACCAAAAATGCTCTAGTAAATAAGAATGATTTCACAGTATCTTTTGATAGTCATGTTGTATTTTTCTCATTTTGCTCTCAAAGCAACTATGAGGTTGTTTTTCTGGTTGCTTTAGATTTATTTGAAGTCAGTAAGTAGTTTTAACTCCAAAAATGTTCTAAGAAATATTTTTATCCTTTTATTTAATTGGCTTAACTTTATGTGGATATCAGCTGAATTTTCTATGTTCTTGTACACAGGTAGGTATTCCTTTAGTGTATCTAGTGATAGCCTTTTAATTTAATGTTTTGTTCCATTGTATTTATTCTTAAATTTGTAGCTCATTAAATTCTAACCTGTTTAGAAAGTGTTATCTTTTTCTCCCCACAGTGGCCATGTTGTGTTAATCCCAGAGTTCAGTCTTCCTTTGGAGTACTACTTAATCCCTTTCCTAATAATAGTAGGGATCTGTCTTATACTCATTGTCATATTTATGGTAAGTTCCTTCTTTTAATAATATTTTTTCTTTCAAAGAAGTCATCATAGAACTGTCACTTACTGAAGTTCAATGAAGAGATACAATAAAGGAACAGCAAAAGCTTTGTCTATTGTACCTACCTGTACCATGCTTACCTGTAATCCTTTTTCTCAGTACAATAAACAGGTGCAGAATGTTGGCAAAGGGATATTAGGAGCCCTTAGAATGTTCTACATGGCATATAACTACTTTAAAGAATTGTCCACGCAATTCTCTTCCTCCACTGCACAAATGCTTTCTTTTTCGCCCCATAAAGAATGACCTGTCCTTGTGCTCTCGTACACTGAGAGTATGTCCCACCTTACCAAACATGTGCTACTTAATAAACATTACTCACACTCTTCCACAGTACAGGTCTCACTGTTTATATACATTGCTTATAGAGGTTCTCAGTTGGGCATGTATCTCGTATAGCTATGCTATTTTACCTTTTATAGATTATTTCAGAATACTTAGCATCCTACTCTCTGGAATCTCTCTTGGTCTCTGACCAATTTATTTATTTTACCTTTTGATAGAAATCAAGTAATGCATCAACTGTTGTATAACACTTTCTTAGAATACTCCTTTCTGTGTTAGTGTTTTTGCACTGCAAGTTATGTATTTCATAGGCAATCCTGGGCAGATTTGGCACAATTAAAATTGCAGCAGCTCTCAGAACACAAAACAGAAGTGACCAACTAGAGATGATATAAAATTCACCAGTGCTTTGTCTGACCTTCTGGTGATAACCTTGATCACAGAGGACTTTGTTTCAGTTAATTAGGTGAATGTATAGCCCTGTCATTGTAACCTGAAGGCCAGCGGTTTGAGGTAGGGAGACATGGTATTTCTAAAGGAGGGCAGTCATCAGGGATAACATTCTATGAACATCTCTTGTTCTGAGACCATCTGCTTATAGTGCACCTCAGTTGAAAATTCAAACAAAATATTGGTGATCTAAGAAATGGAATGAAGAATGCTATGACAGGGACTGTGGTATTGTTTTGAAAATCGTAAGTGCGTACTGACTTTGCATCCTATTAAAATATGGTGTGAAGCACTGATCCACCAATTTTCAGAAAAGATACTAATTGGGGAATGAAGAGAAAGGCAGTAAGAATAGTTAGGGGGCCTCTAATTTAAGGAGGGATTTAGAAGGTTACCATTGAAGAGAAGACTAATGAAGGAGGGGAGACACATGAAAACTGTAATCATGAGGAGTGTAAGCTTGACTTTTATCAGGACCACCAATGTGGAATTTCAGAAATGAAAGAGATGGTTTTTACCTTCATATTTTGCTTCAGAGTTTATCACCAGTTCAGCTGGTCTTGCTTTTAGATGGTAAGTTAGTTGCAAAAATTCATATGGACTTCAGTGCTGTCATCTTCAGGTCAAGAAATGAACTAAATTACAGACTAATTTGCACCAATCACTTTAGCAAGGAACTAGAGCTATGTAGCAAACACAAGGCTAATCTCACTGAAAGGCCATCTCTCCGTAGAACTGCAGATGTTTCCCTCATGATGAAACCAGCAGTTTTCTGCATCAAATGTTACAGGAGTGGGCTAAACAAATTTGTGAAGTATTTGTATTTAGGGTGTGAGTTCTCTTAGCGGAAGCCGTAGAATCGTAGAATGGTTTGGGTTGGAAGGGACCTTTAAAAATAACCTTGTCCCTGCTGATGGCAGTGGGGGTGGTCATCTTTCACTAGGCCAGGTTGCTGATATCCCCATTCAACCTGACCTTGAGTACTTCCAATGAGGCGGCATCCACAGCTTCACTGGGCAAACTGTTCCAGTGTCTCCCTACACTCATCATGAAAACTTTCTTTGTTATGTCCAATCTAAATATACCATATTTCATAGATACTGGTTCTTTTAAATTTGCCTATTAAGAACTGCATCTTTTTGTATCACCATGCTGGTACTCTGAATTAAAACAATTTTTAATGTAATGTGTGAATTGAGAGTTCCAGATTTTAGATAAAATATATAGGGAAGAACCATCAGTATAATCCAAAAGGAATAAATAGATACTAGGTAGGATTAGCTATGAGAAGGGGAAATAAACATTTGATGAGGGAAATCTCAGACATTTAAACTTATCTCAAATTTCCTTGCTTATGCACTGTGAAGAAATGTAAAAAAAGGGCATATCTGTAAACTGTGATTAAGAATTTATTTTTCAAAATATGTCCCAATTATAAAATCTAAGGCTTTGAGAGACATGAATTTATCTTCTGTTATTGCCAATAGGTAGTCAGTGGTAAACTGAGTCATTCTTTTCATGTCTTAAAATCACGTTGTAGAAGAAAACCAGACAAGAACCAGGAGAAAAATTACATCATATGCCTGCAGGTCAGGGTTACCCATACTCTGTATTTGGGACAGATGTTTGGAGGGTTTGAAAGCAGGCTATATAGTGTTGGAAATGCCAAAATCCATCTGCATAGCTCATGTTAAACTGTGAGAGGAAGAAAAGGGGGGAGGTATTTGAGCATTTTCCAGAGCGTAGTACAGGTCAAAGGGGGAGCAGGATGAAATCAGAAGCGATGTGTCAGTGTGAGGGTGTTGGAGGCATGGTGTGCTGGTGAGGGTTTCCACTCTGCTGCAGGATGTACCGAGTATGCTGGGGCACATCCGAAATGTGTGTGCAGTAATGTATGCAGTATGAGGAATAAAGCAGAGGAGCTACAAGCTTTGGCTCACTCCAGAGCTCCAACATCACTGGCCTAAGTGAGACTTAGTGGAAAGAGTCCTGTGATTGGAGTGCTGTGATGAGTGGTTACGAGCTCTTAGGAGAGAGAGGCAGGACAGGTGAGGCAGAGGGGAAGCGCTGTGTGTAAAGGAGGGGTTGGGCTGTACAGGACTTGCAGTTGGAGTGAATGACTGAGAGCCTGTGGGTAAGGATTAGGGGAAAAGCTAATAAAGTGAATGTTGTTGTCTTTTTAAACTCCAGTGATGGGCCCTGGGACCCCTGGAGCCCTGGGTTGGAGGACCACAACTGGGCAAGCGATAGGCTCCCAGTTGACTGAACTTCTGTGGGATTTGCTGCTGCAACTGAATGCACATAAGTCTATGGGGCCCAATGGGATTCATCCCAGGGTACTGGAAGAGTTGGCCAATGTTATTGTGAGACCTCTCTCAGTTGTTTGTGAACCATCTTGGGAATTCAGAGAGGTCACAGTTGACTGGAATCTAGCAAATCTTATTTGCCCTGTTTTCAAGATGATGGAAAAGGAAGGCCCTGGTAATGATAGGTCTGTTGGTCTCACATCATTGCCTGGTAAAATTATGGAGGAAATTATTCTGGGAGTTACAAGACAATGCGGTCATCAGACATCATGGGTTTATGAAGGAAAAGTCAGTCCTACTGACTTAATATGCTTTTCTAACAAGGTTACCCACCTAGTGGGTGAAAGGAAGGCAGTGGGTGCCTGGGGTTGTGGTTTTGATTTGTTTGTTTTTGGCGTTTTTTTAGCAAAGCTTTTGATACTGTGTTTTGCAGTGTCCTTCCAGATAAAATGTCCACCATAAAGCTACACGTACACAATATGATGGATGATGGATTAGGCTCAGAGTTGTAGTAAATGGGGGAACATCTGGCTGGCAGCCAGTGGTGTTCATCAGGGTGCAACTTCACAGCCAGTTCTTATCAGTGTTTCTATCAATGATCGGGACACAGGAGTTGAGTGCACACCAAGTAAGCTTGCCAGCGATTAAATTCCCTTGAGTGTAGAGAGGCCTTGCAGAGAGATCTTGATAGATTAGAACACTGGACAATTAATTGGTGCGGTTAACTTGATCCCAGGGAGGTTCTGGGTTGGATTTGGTCCTCATTCATTTGTGGTTCTGGCTCTCCTTTCAGGAAATCTTGTTTTTACTGAAAAATGAATGTAAGACACTGTTACTAAATATCTGAATTAACAGCAGAAAACCTGCAGTTTATGCATACAGCTCATTGTTTAGCTGGGGTAAAGAGAGTCTGAACAAACAGTTTAGATCCAAATATGCTTAAAAAAAGTGAAGCCAGGTGTGATACAGAAGGATAAATAAATTTTATTTTGCCAAAACTAGTTGCAGTTTCAAATGGTCCTAATAATATTTTTCCATAATATACATACATTCATACTTTAAAAAACAAAATACAACCAAAAAAACCTGTTGTGAAGTATATCAGTGCATTTCGGGGTTTCCTAAAGTGAGAGAGATTAATGCTGTTTGTAATATTAATGCTCTCTCAGTGTTTATCTTATCGACAACATAGGTAGGTGTAGAGCATCTGTGCAAACTTCAAAAAGCTTGTTAGTGTGTATGCTTTGGTTAAGGCCATTTTCTGTTTGTTTGTCATCATATTTGAAAATGAATGTCATATCACAGATGCTAGAATTATAATCTGAACAGAAATAGCTTTAGGGACTATTCAGAAAATGGAAACAATCTTTGTTATAGTTGAAGACAGCAAGTAACTATGACGCTTAACTCCTCCCCAAACTACATCTAGATACTATGAAAACAGTTCTGCTGATCACAGGAATAATCTCTTTAAAGAGCTGTAATAGTCTAAAACTGTAAGCAAAACCAGTCAAACTTAATGAATTGGTTTTTGCTCTGTAATGTGCCATCCCACTGTACATGGGCCTTGGTAGAGGATTGCAGCAGTGGCCATTGTTTTATATAGTATCGACACTTTTTTTTTTGTCTTTGCTTCTCAAAAAAGGCTTGTGTATTTTCAGTTTCAAGTGCCATGGTTATCAGGAACATCCTTTAGGCTTGTTTGGCTTCATCCTTTAGTTGAGGCAAGGGAAGAGGTGATTCAGTTTGAGCTGGGGTTCCCTTTTGACTAACTTACTGCGAAGACTCATATATCAAAACTTTTATTGTTCTTTTATTGTTTTAACCTACTGATCGTGATGTCTTACTTATGTCTGTTTCCAGATCACAAAATTCGTGCAAGACAGACATAGAGCAAGAAGGAATCGGCTTAGGAAGGATCAGCTTAAGAAACTCCCTGTACATAAATTTAAGAAAGGCAAGTGGATCATTCTTTGTCTAACCAAGTAGACTCCATTGTTTTTAACACCAAAAAAGCTCTAAATTGACAGGCTTCGTAGTTTTGGAGATAATTTTGGGTACACTTGAAATAGTAGAGTTTGGAGTGAAAGCACACAAAAAATTTGACTTGACCCAGCTCTCACTGAAATAGAGGACTTCTAACATTTCTTTTTACGGAAGTAGAGCAGATACCATATGCAGACTGTGGGTGAGAATTAAAATGTTGCTTAATATACCACAAAATCAGTACAGAAAGTCCACAAAACTTCCTTGGGCTCTCATTAATAGTGACCATAGCAGTCAGTCACTGTGATGCATTATTTCCATTATTAGTCTGGAAAGCGATAAATATTAGCCACACATAAGTTGCCTGATGTTGTAGAGACGCTGAAACAAAGCTATCTTGTGGGTATGATTGATCTGCTTTTCCAGAGGAGTGGTCCTTTCATTCAATCACAGTATTTCTGTGAGGGCAGGAGAGATTCAAATTTAATGCCAAAATACTTGCTGTTGTGATTCTTCGTAGTGACTAATTTTATGCACGATCTATGACAAGATAAGAAATAAAAGTCTAGTAAGTTACTTTACTCAGTGAAATAGAAACGCTGCTTTAAGTCCTTCTCTGTTTTAGTCTGCTTCTTGAAAGTAGAAAAAAATCTGCTACTTTTTCTTCTCCCTGTTTTTTTTCCAAATGTATTACCATTTTACCATCTGATTGTTCATTCATACAAGCTATTGCAAGGTATGAGAAGATGTGGAAGTAGTACTCTAATTGGAATGATTGATTACTATATAATATATGTCAATAGAGAATGTTTTGCCGACGCGCAAAGACCATGTTAGGGGATATGCCTGGATTCAAGGATAGAACCACTTCCTGTTCTTTCCCCTTGATAAAACCAACCTGCATTATTAATGACATTGCTGTCACTTTGTGCAAAGCAGATGTTCAGCTTGAGCAGATACAGTTTTTGTGCAATGTTAGTCAGCCTCATATTAGGAAAAAAAAAATACTATTTTCCTTTGCAGGGTGTCCTGGTTCCAGCCAGGACAGAGCTAGTTTTGCCTCCAGCAGCTCCTGGGTTTGGATTCCGTGTGTGCAGAGCGGTGCCAGCACGCGGCTGGTGTTGGTGCTGCCGAACGATCAAGGACAGTTTGCAGTTTCCCAGGTGTTGCTGATGGGCAGGTGCAGAAACCTGGGAGGGCACGGCCAGAAGAGTTGACCCGAGCTGGCCAGAGAGAGTGTTCCCTGCCAGGGACGGCACGGCCGGGGTGAGGGAGGGTCGGCCATTGCCCCCGGCTCTGGTTCC
>KL259914.1:334-11368 GCA_000699545.1 Podiceps cristatus | reverse complement strand
GGCTAGGTGGGCTGAGCTGCCCACCAGCATTAAACCACAAGGCCATAGCCTGCTGGTGTAACTGCAAACTCAGAGGGCCAGCATCTTCCAGGAAGTTGGAATTTGGATTGATGAAAGGACCACGTTGTAAAGCCCTTGATAAAAACAAAATATGAGTAAATTGACTTCTAAAAAGTGCTTATATTTTGGTCATGTCATGTATCACAACAGCGTACATAATGTCAATACTGTCAGTAGTGTATACCTTATTTGTGAGGTTTGAATTACAAAATAGTGCGAACTTTCTCCTGTGACTAGATTATCGTTCTTGATGATTAGTCTGCTTTTTTGCCCAGTTGTCTTTGTTGCTATTTTTCTGCCTAAGTTTTCTCAATAACTTACAGGATTCACTTTACAGGTATTTTAAATCCTTTTGTCTTACTTTTAATAAGAATGATAGAGTGTTATAGAGAGAGCACTTCACACAGTTTAAGGCATTTTTATTAACCTGAAGGGAAAGCAAGTGAGCTATAGTCCTAATAAGGAGAGAAATACAGCAGTCACCTCTATAGCTTCAAAGAACCTTGCGCAGACAGGGAAGAGTAATGGTTTCTTCAGCCTGTGAAGCTAACCAAGAGAACCTGTATGCATCAGTTTGAAAAGGTCTGTTGCAAATCTTTTAAACTGACTCTCAATTTTGTGCTGTAGGAGATGAATATGATGTATGTGCCATTTGTCTGGATGAATATGAGGATGGAGACAAGCTCAGAATCCTTCCATGTTCTCATGGTAAGCAGCTGTATTTTAGGTTTGGTATTAGTATTAAAAGAGCTCTCTAAAACACCATGTCTAAAACCCACAATGAATATGTTTATTGATTGAGTCATAAAACTTACTTTTGCTAATATGCAGGAGTGTATATAGAAATTGGGGAAAGAGCAACTCTTTTTTCCTCTTCTTAAAAGCAAAAAAGGCTAGCATTCCCACTTTGCAGTTTCCTTTGGATGTATACATGAAAGAAAATCTGGGCTTGATGCTGTCCCCTAAATGACTGTATTTAATAGGGTAACACATTCCAGAGTTACTTTTTACATTAAAAAAGATAGGCTTTCACTTTGTCCAAGACAGTTAAACCATAAAGTGTAATTCAGTTATTAGTGACATAGAGATCTGGATGAAGGGATATAGTCTGTTCCGTAGCCTGAAGCCATATAGACCACTGCCTTGACTGCACTTGGAAGTCCATGATGTCAGTGCAAAAATTAGTGGAATATTTTTACTGTGACAAGTTGTGCGCTGTCTGAACAGCCTTTCTCAAATACAGCCCACTGCAAAAGGTGTGGATGGTAGTCACATACGTATCTGTCCACAAGACAAGACTGCTCTTAACTGCGGGCAAGTACAAGAAGCATTTTAAGAGCTTATACCTAGAAATCTGGAAGAGGTCTGGGCCCAAGAGTGTCTCTAAATTTAAACATTTTTTTGATAAAAGTTGTGTAAAATCTATCAAGAAAGGTAAGAGTCATCCTTCCTAGCTTGAGACCCTCTCTCTACCTCCCAGTCCATTAACTGCATTACAGCTGTTCTGCCTGGGTGCAGTTTTACCTAGCTTTTTCTCATTAAATTCCTGCTCTGACCAGGCAGTGGAACAGCAAATACCACATCACTAAGAGATTTAAGAAAAAGAGGCAATTGATGTTACAGCCTTACATCCACAGTGAACACAGCAGATGACAGGCTGACATTTGTAGATCCTCAGTCATAAAAATCAATTTCAAAACGGGCTGACAAAGAGTTCTCAGAAGAGAAAGAACAGATCCATAGCATCTGTCCCAGCTAGGGACTGCAAAGTTAACTAAACCTGATCACCAATATCAAAGATTGCTGACAAAAAAAAAAAACAACAACAACAACAACAAAAAAAAAAAACCACACCAAAACACACACACAAAAAACCCAAAACACAAACAAAGCAAACAACCAAAACACCCAAAACCAAAAACCAAAAAAACCCACCAACCAACCAAAACCAACAAAACACCATCAAAAAAACCAAACCCAAACGGAAAACCAAAAGAAAACCAACCACCACCACACAAAAACTCCCACAACACACCACCTGCCAACCCCCCCCTCCCAAAAAAACCCTCACAAACAAAAAACCCACAACCTTAACCACTATCCGTTCTTGTTGAGAACATGCTGCTAATGTGCTTGAACAGGTAGTAAACACAACATGGTGGCCTTGTAAATACCTGGCTCTTTGCCAGATAAAGTCTCTGTTAATAAGCAGAGCTAAGTTTTGGGTTGTTTTTTTAATACTGTAAGTCAGACTTTCAAACACATGTTTTTAAACAAGGCCAGTGTAGTTGCAGTGCTAACTGTAGAGCTAATTTAAAATCCACAAAATTATGCAGTGAGTTTATTTAATAACAAGGTGCTACATCTCGGTGGATGTTAGAGGCATTATGAGGACAAGTGGTGGGCACAACTGCTGCAAGGTGGCTATAATTCCTCAAGAAGCTTTTAAAGTTTATTTTGTCAAACATGGCCCATTGCAGGACTGCTCTCAGATTCATTCAGTAGAGGAAATAGGTGTTTATTGCGTATATCCATATGGCTGAGATCCTGATCTATTAGGTGTTTTGTACAAAAGGATAGACACTCTACATGCCAGCAAACTGGTGGCTAAAATTCTCTGTACGAATTAAATTCAAAAATTCTCCTGTGCTACTAAACATAAATACCATTTGTCAGGTTTCCTTGTCCTTTTCACTTAGATGATGATGTACTTGTATTTTGTTTTCTAACAGCGTATCACTGCAAGTGTGTGGACCCGTGGCTGACAAAGACAAAAAAAACGTGTCCTGTATGTAAGCAGAAAGTGGTCCCTTCTCAGGGGGACTCTGACTCTGAAACAGACAGTAGTCAAGAAGAGAATGAAGTATCTGAAAATACTCCTTTGCTTAGACCATTAGCCTCAGTTAGCACTCAGTCATTTGGGGCTTTGTCAGAATCTCATTCCCATCAGAACATGACCGAGTCCTCAGAGTATGAGGAAGATGACAATGACAATATTGATAGCAGTGATGCAGAAAATGGAATAAATGAAGAAAGTGTAGTGGTGCAACTACAGCCCAATGATGAAAGGGAGTACAGAGTGGCGAATACTGTTTGAGACTACTAATGATGAATAGTGTATGAACAAAAGAGTTCCTAAGGCTGTACTTTACAAACCTTTACGTAGGGAATATATTTTAATCTGTAATCCATTTGGTTTCTTCAGTAGGAGCAGCAGTTCATGTAGTAGTACTATGTTTAAGTCATCGCAGATAGATTTCTTTTTGATTGAGGTATTCAGTCACACGTTCTGTCTTCTCAAAATGAACAGTTTAACTGGACTTCACAATGCTAATGGATAATGTTAATAGTTTATATCAATAGAAGTATCACACAGACTCTAAATGTATCTTGTTGAAATGGGGTTTATCTGGAAGTAATTTTTTCCCATTTTGTAGCTACAACTGGGTCATACTGATAGCAATATTTATTACATGTATGGTATGTGTTACCCCTTAAGCCCAGCAAAAAATGTATTTGCATGTTTGTATAGAGTTTTCCTAAAAACCGTCACCACTACTGAAAGAAAAACGTAGAACAGATCAATATTCTATATGCTGGTATATCAAAACAAAGCAGAAGAAATTCCAGCTTTATCTCAAAGCAGTGATTCCAAATAATCCTTTGGAGTTTGCACAGTAGCTGAGTGTAAGCAGTTCCATCGAGCAATTCCTAGGACAAGGAAACTTAGAGCGTATGTTTAGTTTTGAGCAATTCACAAGGTAAGATCCGCTATGAACACATTAATTGTCTCTACTTGCTACTACGATGTAGCCTGGTTTCCAGTGATGAGGTGGGAGGAGAGGGGGTGACCAAAACAGAGGTTTTGTTCCACATAGAAAAATAATTTTAGGTAAGTATTCTGTTGATCCTCAACTCGTATACCTCTTACTAAAGAGCATCTTATGCTGCATTAGTCTGCTAAACTGTGTATATAGAAAAATTGTTCTTTTCAAATACCTGATTTGAAAACAAGTGCTTATAACTGTTTAACAGAACTCAATACTTACCAGTGTATCATGAAAAAAGTAAATGCTATATAATACCTCTGTAACTATGTAGAAAGTAAAAAACATAACGTATAATCAAAATGCAGAGATTTTTTTTATATGGCCTTGAATAAGGAAAGCTTGAAAGGATGTTAATAAACGTGTTTTCCACTTTAAGTATCAAAAGGAATTTATTGAACTTTTGCATTACTTGCATTCATTGTGTACTCTACTAAATTTATTACTAAGGTTAAAGTATTTCTAAAGATCCAGAACATGCAACTGTTAAGATCCCTTAGTAAACATTAACCTACGTTGTGCTGTGTATCACAGTACAAAGTGCTGTACTGCTCAGTATTACACGCAGGAGGGCTCAGTTACATAGAAAACGCTCATCTTTTGTTCACTTTTAGTTGGAGAAGTTTGAATCAGTCTGGGTCTGTACGTGTAACTTGTATGGGGGGCAAGGGAAGGAAGACCAGGGTGCCGTTGTTGTCTCCTGCCTGCTGTGCTAGTACCTCTAGAGCTGCGGTCTGTGAGCTGTTGCAGAAGTCAGAAATCGCCAGATCCTGAGCTGAGGAGTTACAGGTGCTCCTACTTGTTATTTCGGACATAACACACAGCGCAGCTACACCCTCCTTGCTTAAACCTGGCAACGGGAATCGATTCTCCGGGACTGGCTGAGAGCAGAGAAGGTTTATTTTTCAGGATGAGGCACGGTAAAAGGGTAATAATGGAAGAATGATTCATCTTCCGACCCTGCCACCAGCAATCCATGGGGTTAATGACAAACAACGTAGTGTTGTTTTCACCATGTGAAATTCCACTTCAAGCTTGCATATGTCTAGTTAAGTCCAAATGTAAATACTGATTTCTATAAACTTGCTAAGTTGAAAGATGTTTCTTAAAATAGGTTCCTGCTGTTCTTAGGAGTGTATGTGTTTGTTCATAATTGTATTTCAGGCACCCCAAAACCTGGAGATCCAGAACCATGAACTGAAGTAAACTTGATAACTTATGCTGTATGTAACTCTGGATGTTGTATTTGCTGCAATGACAAAAAACAGTTACACTCTTTGTTGGTTTCTTACCTGCTATTCTCCATGCTATACAGGGAAAATGCTGCAGCAAAGGATGTTCTGTTTCCATCCCAAATACACTGTGTGTTTTTTAAAAAAGTGGTTCCATTTTCTAAATAACCTAATGGTATTAATGTAAATTTTAATCCAGCAGGCCTTGGTAGTAAGCACTACCGAGTAGTGATACTCCCCCTGCCATGCCTCCCTTTGCCACAGATGCAGGTTACTTGTCTCTTGCCATTGCCAGCGAGAATGAAAATTAAAGAAGGAACAGCACTTTATTATTACAAATACTCCAGAAGGTTAAGTATCTCTTGATATTTCTAAGTAGAACTTGTATATTACATTAACACTTGCTGGATAAATCTTCTGTCTCAAAAGGTATGGCCTGTCCAAACCCATGGGGAAAGGTAACTACAGATTTTTCTTTGGGCTATGACCTACTACAGTATCCACAAGAAGCAGCACCGTTTCCTCACCGTGGGCCATGACCAGCTGACTCCGGGGGGTTTTGCTAATGTGAAGTCTGTTGATCTAACTGCAGTCTCTGGCTGTCTTTGTGAATAGGGTGTCGGTGCTTTAAAGAGGTTCATAGTTGAAAAAATTTCTTCTAATAGTTGTAACAAGTGTCTGAAATTCAAAGTATTTCATAGGACCTTTGAAGCATATCATTTCTCTGCATACAACAGCACAGGTATCGGTGGCAGTTACCACAGAATATTATTTGTATGACCAGGATAAATAGCTCCTTATAAAACAAGCTCGCACCAAAGCTTTCGTTACTTCATGAGCACAAGCTCCTTGGAAAAGGAGCAAAAAGAGGGCAGGAAATAAACTGTGACCTCAGGGGGGAAGGTCAGCTTTCCTTTGTTGGGAGTGGGGAGAATTCAGTAAAAAGTGACTGGAAGAAAGTGATGGGTCTGACAAGTGTTTTTCTTGACAGAAAAAAAAAAAAAAAGGCAAGGCATGGAGAAGATTTAAATAGCAAAACAAGTCTCCTCCTTCCCCCTCTGCACAATGCTGGGAGAGTTCTGGGGCCTGTGTTTGAACAAACAGTAGTAATGGGAACCTACATGCAAAATAATGGATATTAAAAATTAGATATCAATGTTTAAAAAGGCAATACCATCAGCAGTTTAGAATAGTTATATGTTTCCTTTGCTGAATTCTTACAGAATTCTAAATAACACATTCATTATAACAGCAAGACCCTTTGAAAAGCTAAGTAATAGTGGCTGGTGTAATTAAAATCTGTCTGTGGATTATTATGGTGCAGAAAATAAGCACACTGGCAATTAACTTTGTAAGTGTGTTTCAGAGAAAGTAGCAGACTCATTAGAATGGCCTGGAAGTTGGCATTAAAATCTTGTAAAGCCCCAATATGCTGCTCATAAATGCAGCCCTCGTCATCTCCCAGCGTGTGCCGTGCAATGTGAGAAGTAAAGCTTTAGAAAGGGAAGCAATTCAGTCAATAGTGAATTATCTTCTCGAGTTTGAAGACTCAACAACTTTAGAACTACCCTTAAAAAAACACCCTTTGAAGCAATTCTGCCTCTTCTGTATTGCTATTAGCTTGCATGTCTTTCCTGCTCCTTTCTCCTTTTTTTTTTTTTTTTTAATTAGTAAGTTCTGTTCTGATGTCAGTTCTGTTCTTTCATCCAAGCTTTAAGAACATACGCTGCACAGGGTTGGGGGGGAGCGGAGAAGGGAAGGTAGGGCAGGTGCTTCCTTATGGCTGGGAGCTGCTGACCTAAGAAAAGGTGCGATACTGCTCATCCGCTGTAGAAATCGGAGACCTTTTTTATAAAATGGCAGGCACTGCAGAACGGTGAAGGAGTTTGAGCTGTAGGGGAAGTCGAGGTGCCAGCAGGTATTGAAGACAGCTGTGTGCAAGTGATGTTTCTAAAATCTGTGGTGTTTTTCATGGACTAGCAGGGGGTAAAAAAGAACCAACTTATCAATTGTGCATCTTCACTGCTGTAACTCCTTTTTACTAAATCCTGGAAGGTAAAATTGCAAGCGGCAGTACAGCCTAAAAGACTGTTGCTGCTGAAGCGGTTGGAACAGGACTGAGTGATGTGACGTGGGCTGGGCAGGCGAAACGCTGAGCGGAGCAATCCTGCCCATCACAAAAGGAGGGCAGTAGGTGCCCAGTACCTTGAACAGCTAAAATCAGTTACTGGCATGGAACTTTGTAATGTCTGAGACTAAGTGTTTGTATCTATCTCATCTACTACCTTTGTGCAAGGAAAAAACCACTAATGCGAATTTCTGACCTAGGTCACGATTTAGCGTTCAGACCTTCAGCATAGGAAAATAACCCTTTGTATTTAAATTGTCTGTTAATCTGGAAATGGGAGTTAAATGTAAGATTTGTCCAGGTTACTCAAGAAAGGTAGTGTAGGTAGGCTCTAGGAAGTGAGGTGCACAGACGCCATTTTGCTGTGGAAGTTTAACAAATGTGTGTGAAAAAGTATTTGGAGCAACCCCTAATTCTTACCAGCAAAAAGCCTTCAGGTGACATCAGAGCGCTGCTGCAGGCACCTGCTCGGGAGAGGGGATTGATCAGAAAGGGACAGCGGCAAATAAGGAAGGGGGTGGAAAGAACTGCGTGTGCGCTGCCCTGGCTCCGCCTGCCCCCAAGACCTGTACAGCGACTTCCAGCGCTGGCCTTGCTCCAGAAGGCTTTGGGGACAGATGTGCGCTCCCCAGCCAGAAAAGCAAAGCCTGCAGTCGGAATGTGAGCACAGTATTAAACTGAGTTTACACACAGTTTAGGTACAGAGCAAAACAAGGATTTTACTTAGACCGGGGGCTGGTGCAACGCTTGTGCTGAAGACTTAAGATGTAGGGGAAGACGGGGAGAACAATGGCATTTTTAATGGTAACGCCCCAGCGGCTCCTAACTGGCAGAGCCTTGGCTAAAGGTTAACCTCCGCGGGCTTGGGCTTTTCCCTCTTTCCCCATGCTCTCTCTGGTCACTGTCCCTTCTCACCACTGCCTTTAAAAGGGGCTCGTTCCAAAGTACGGGGGTGGCAAAAGTACCAAACCCAGGTGGAATTCTTTTGGGGCAAGAGACCCCTTTGATCTGCCCCTTCCCCCTTGGGGGAGAGCACCTCCTTACCCTAACAAGCGGCTCAGGTGGCAAAGGTCTCCCCGCGCTGCTGTGTTAGGTGGTCACGTGGCAGGGGAACCCCCCTCCCTGGAGCTGGATAAACCTGGTGTTAAGTGACAAGAAATCATCCCCTAATTTAAGATCTACTCCCAAGTCTGCCTGGTCTTCGAGTAAAGTTCTATTATCATACTCTTGCCATCTGCCCCTTTACCCAGTACGAGTGTAGTCAGCCCTGCAATGAAGGGCCTCAGAGGATTCCCGTGGGGGCAACAAAATACCAAGAGCCTGGTTTTGTTTGGTTGGAATAAATTTATTTCATCTGTCTGTAAACAAGGTGTTTTTAATAGTTATGGCATTTTTTGAAATGCATATTAAATCAGATGAGTTAGACTGTATCCCAGATGTAACAAAGTGCAGGGAAAGAAACGGACAAATCAGCAACAAGAATTTGTTTAAATCTGTACATTATCCACAAGGCCCAACAATAGAAGCAAATACTAGAATGTCCCTAAAGTAGTGCCATTCGAAAGAAACCCTTGTCGTCAGTTAAAATCCATCTCACAATAGCAACAGTTCATTTTTTTTTTCTTAAACAATAGTATGGCACAGAATACATATTAAAAAATTCATCACAAGACAGCCAAGTCAGTTATTCCAACCAATACCATCTCCCATTTATTCTTTTGTATACAGAGTTCTGCAGTTCTCTTTAAATGGACATACAAGGTAGTACCGTGCCTGAACGGAGTTTGGTTACAAACATTTCGATGACTAGTGCACAAGGCAGTTCACTCCATGGTTTCTGCAGCAAGGGTGTGACGGGCCAAATGAAGATTTTAAATTTGAAATGGCATCATTTTGACAGTTTAGCTTTCAAACTACCACCCTTCATCCAAACAGTGGCTGCAAAGCAGCAAGACTCTTACCAGTAAGTGATCTGGCAAAGACTGGAGTCAGTCAGAGCTCCCAGTACAGCCGAAGGTGGCAGTTTTCCACAATGACATTGCAGTTTCGTATTTTAAAAAAACAAAAACCAAAACCCCGTGACCCCCAAGCTGCAAATTAAAATTGGTCCTATGAAAAACTGAAACCAGACACACTCCAGATGGTTATGCTGGGCTATCTAATGTCCATAATGGCAGCCTTTTACAATTCAACTACAGAACAGGAGCTGGCAACAAAAAAGGAAAAAAAAAAAAAAAAAAAAAAAAAAAAAAAAACAGGAGGTGGCAAAAAAAAAGGAAAAAAAAAAAAAAAAAAAGAAAAAAAAAAGTGCCTGAGCTATTGCAATGATGGAATGTCTCTGGGGATTCATTCAGGATGGTGGCTTTAAGGTCATGGGAGGAAGTGCATCTCTACCCCTTCATAGTTTTGTGATTGCACTTGTTAAGCGGTACAAGCTTCAGACGTTGTGAAGAAAAAATAAAAGACAAGCCTCCAGTGAAGTGCAACGACAAAACTAACATAACGTTAATAGCTTTTGAGTGGCAAATTGGTTAAACAAACCAGGCACTATAAAAATGGGTGTAAGCCAACAAACGTGGATTTCAAAAAAGCGAGAAGAGAGGGACAGAAGTAAAGATATGCATGCACTTTTTTCCTCCCCACCATGCTCTATGAAAGGAAGACTAGAGAGCTGTGTAATTGCTCGAAGTGCTGAAGAGACATTGATCAAATTAGATTGTACAGTCGGCACCTTGTTTAGCATTTAAGTCGGTTTAGTTGTCAATATCACGCTAATCGCTAAGACAAATCAAAGCCTACACTTGGCATATTCCCCTCCCAAGAGTTTTTCAAGGTATCATGCATATCGTCTTTGTGGTGCAGTAATGGTGCCAGAGACGGGACTTGGTTACATACAGTGGTTAACATATAGATGAAGAAAGGGTAACTGGAATTATGACATTAGGAAATGGGTAAATAAAAAACACAACTACCATCTACAGTCTGGTAGCACTGAACACAACTGGGTGGTGGTGAAGACAGTTGCTAGGTGGATGGGGAGAGGCTGCTTAGACGTCAGACCTCCTCAGGTATAAAGCCAGTTCATATGCTTTCTTGTTGAGTGTCCCTCCATGGACACCTTCCTTTCCCATGACTATAACCAATGCTGGAGTACACAAGGAAACAAAACAGAAATGAACAGAATTAAAGAAAAAAAACCAAAAAACAAAAAACACCTTTCCCCACCAACAAAGGGATACAAAGGAGACACAGGTTCATACCCCATCACCCTGCATTGCTAGTAAAGTTTCCAGAATGTAAGGTTTAAAGCTCACCGCCAGGAAAGTTTAATAGCAATCTTCCCCTAATACTTAACAGTCTGCCTAGCAACTAGAACCCAGAGTCTCTCAAGTATTTTGCCATTGAGTATGCCTTCTTATTCAATCCGCCTCCATGGACCCCTTCTTTGCCCATTACAAAGACCAAGACTGAAAGAGAAAAGAAAAAAAGTTTTAAGAGTGTGTTAGACAAGGAAATAATGCAAGTTTTAGGCAGTGCAATAAACACACTCAAATTCAAGATTTAGTACTTGGGTATTACACTAGTTTAACAGCAGTTTTGTAAAAATACAGATGTAGATGGGGCTGGGAGAAGGCATGAGTTAATCTCAGGGATATTACACATTCTAGGTCGTAAGAGCTCACTGCTAAGAAAAATGCCACTATCTCAAAAAAGCATCAGAGTGCCTCTCCATCATCAGCCAGCCAGGAAACCCTGGCTGCATCGTAAAAAAAACAAGGAGCGGGGG
>JMFS01021673.1:0-16150 GCA_000699545.1 Podiceps cristatus | reverse complement strand
AGGGAGCATACAAACAGGAGGGGAATCAACATTAGACCTTCAGGCAGGCATTAGTCATGCAGTCCTGAAAGTGTTAAAATAGTTAATTAATTCACTTAGTTTTGTAGATTAAATTTTAGTTCTCCAAATGCAGTTATGTTAAAATGAACTGAAATCCTGTTCCCCCTCAGGGGCAGGGAAGGATTATCTGGTTTTATTTCATCCCATTTTTCAATCGGAATGATCACTGACCCAAACTGAGGTTGTTAAATTAGAAATAGTCCTTCTCAGTTCTGGCACTAGCGAAACCAGACAAGCCCCTCCAGAGGGCACTGCAGCCCAGCAGAAAACTGAACTGACCTCTCCATCCCCATCTCTTGCCAGCTATGGGGTTTTGATCATCTCATAGGTACTTTGGTAAGTTACCTTGGGTACAGGGGGAATGAACCAGGGCTTTAGATCCCATTGAAAACAGTAGTTTTTGCTCTAAGCAGTTGGTGGGTCTGGAAGGGAGGAAAGGCTTGTGTTAACTCACCACAGCAGGGTAATGAGCCACTGATGTGATGTGGCTGTATAAAAGACAAAAATACTCCTAGCACGTATCAGGCAAAGTATTCCTTGTTGCAACTGGGTGTGAACTCTTACTTAAGGATAGATGTTATGCTCAGCAAGGCAGAAAGACGTTAAATACCTATGTAGTAAACAAAATACATTTGTTATGAACTAGAAGAAGAAACCAGTATATTAGAACAGATAGTTCTTGACTTCTTTGAGAAGCCTGACAGCGTGGATATGCAAGTGCCTGGAATAAAACAACATATATATTCAATTTTTAATCAGACCTTATCTAGCTGTTTTAGGATTCCTGGTGTGTATTTTGAGTAAACCCCAATATTTCACTTATCTGACAGTAAGAAACAGATGAGTCAGCTAAAGAAATAGTGGGATTGAACTTTGAATTCAAATAGAAAGATTAGTAGTTTTATTTTCACTGAAAAAAGTTTCAGATTTTAGTATGTATTATACTCAATATTAGAGAGGATCTTTTTTGCTTGTTCAATTTAATTATTTGATCAAGAAGTTAATTGTTTTATACATATCTTTATGCCCACATTCTTTCTGTCGGTTCCATCACCTGTCTTGTTGCAGTTGGAATGAAGATGCAGATGAAGAAGCAGAGAGAGATTGTCTTCCTTTTCATTTTTTTTAATGTAAATTCACATTGCAGCCTGACAGGTTTCATATAAGAAACAATAGGAATTTTTAATTCTATGGCTGTGGAAGATATTTCACTGAACACTGTTTATGACTTTTTTTTTTAAACTTAATGTTTAGAATGGCATAGTAGGGACTATAAAAGGCTATGAAATTCTACAGTTCCAAAGAATAAGTAGGGTATGTGTCTAAATTGTGTTCATTAAATGCAGCATGGACAATTGTCCAGAAAACTCCAGAGAATCAAGTTTGTTTGTGTGGCTGTTGGGTTTTGTTCGGTTTTGGTTTTTCTTTAAAAGAATTTGGTTTTTTTTTTACACCTGGGCAAACTGGCAAATTCATCCTTGTCTTAGGGTAGGCTTTTTTTCCATATATAGCTGAACTTGACACATAAGCAAAGGAAGATTTTTTTTTTTTTTTTTTTTTTTGCTTGGACCCTGGGTGAAAAAAAAGTTTTCTGCTGCACTGATCTCTGCTCCCAAGTGGTAGTTTAACTTAACCCTCACCTTTTCCTCTTCTCCAAGATGTTATAATTTCCCCACTCAGAAGACACTGTTTTCATTGAGGGTAGCATCTGTGCCACCCAAACCACACTATATGTTGTGAAAGGAGAATCCACATCCTTTTATTAAGACTGAGTTTTGTCCTTTTATATGTGCATTATTGGCAAGGGAGGGGTGGCAAATGTCTTAATCTTGTGTTCAGAATTTCCTGTTTTCTGCAGTCTTGATGAACCACAGCCCTCATACCTGTGGCACCACATCATTTGAAAATGTCGCTCCCTCCAGAAAAAAAAAAAATTGTGAAAACTGCGCTAAAGAAAAGTGCCTGATTCTTGCGGAAGTTTTTGTTTTTATAGATGTGGGAATAACTATTAACTCATTACAACTGATCTCTTATGAGCTAATGTTTCAAGAATAACTTCTGTAACTGTTAATCAGGATGTGCTGGTCAAAATATTTTGTTTTGTGTTCCCCTGTCTTCCCCTTAGCTTTCCAGAAGACTGCGAGAAAGAGATTGGAAAGTTGGCGATCTCTTGCAAGCAGTACTGAAATATTGTGAAATGATAGAGAAGGTGTCTCACGGAGAGCAAGCTCTAAATAAGTCTTTGGTTGGTTGGCTTCTGGAAAACATCTGAAAAATCCAAAGATGCAACACTTCATTCCCCTTTTGAAAGGAGACAGAAAGAACACAGATATGTAAAGTAAAATTCAACTAATGAGTGTTTAAGTAATTGTCAGCATTTAAAAGACTTTGAGGTGAAAGTCAAAATAGCTGTGCTGTGCTTTGTGATACTGTGCACATGGTATGTTCATTCAGTCTATAATTGGTATTGTCCACCCACGCATAACTTGTATTTACTGCTGTGTTCAGACCATTGAAATATTTATGAAAAAATCCCTTGTCTATGATAGGAGTTCAGAGGAGACAGTCTCAGGCGTGATATTCAGGATCCCCGCTGTGCCAGGATAGTTCTTTTTCCCACTTGTAGGTGTGCTATATTCACAGCGGGACTGAGAGCACTGATGGTCTGCAAAAATCTGTTCTGGAAGACCTTGCTGCAGACAATGAAAAAAAATTACTGATATTGGCCAGGTGTTATGTGCCACTATTGGCAGGAAGAAAATTGTGACCTGCCCAAGCAGCCCCTTAATACAGTCTAGCTTCATAGCCACCTTTATCAAGTTTAACTTCAGGTGAGTTGTGAGAGTCTGCTCTGAAATTGTTGAAGTGCAAATACATGTTCCCTCTTGTTGACTACTGTTGAGCTGGTAGAAGGGCAGAGTGGGCAGCTGAGCATAATTTCAGACATACTTCTTCAGTAGGGGTTCCTGAAGCTTGCCAATCAAGCTTTAATTGCTAAATTTCTTACTGAAGCTTTTTGTATGCGAATACTTCTATGACACTAAATCCGTGTCAAAGATTTTGTATGTTAGTCTCTCACATAGATGTGTTAAAAATAGTGGATAGAAACTTCTTCCTCTGAGGATTTTGGCTATCTTTTTGACTTGTCTAACTCCTTATTTCTTAGCCTCCATATATGAATTCTCTTTTCAGTAACAAAGAGAATTTTGTTACTCAGTGAGCACTTAAACATTTAGCAAAGAAAGCTAATTAAAACATAAAGGGGAAATTTCTTGCAAATTGATTTTTCTTTTTACTTAACTACCTTTGAATTTTTTTAAAAGGCACTTTTAAATTAAGTCATCTTAGCAGTCTAATCAGGTTTCTCACCAGTGCTGCTGACTTGCATTTCTGTCTGAAGGGAAATTTGGACCTTTACAGATCCTGTGGTTTGAAAATGCTTTGGGGGTTTTGTTTTGTTTTGTTTTTATCCTTTCAGAGAAAAAGGCACGTGCTGGTAATTACAAGGTTACCACCTCAAAGCTTGTATCACTTGCAAGAGAATTATGGAGTCTTACTTACTTTGGATGAACAAAAGAATCTTAATAGCTTTTCATAGAAAAATAAACTGTTGATATGATGTGCAAGTTTCTGATCCCAAACAAGGAGAGAGAAAGTCTCTAAATCTGTTCATGAATTTTAATAGCATATGTACAATTCTGATTTCCCTTACCCCCTACCTCCTATGAGGTGTCACATCCGTAAGCCCAAGAGCACTCGCCTTGCGGTGTTTTGTGTTTCAGGAAGGCATTCCACTGGTCTTTTTACAGAGACCTGGTTTGGTTTAGTCCTCAGTTGTCATCTGGATTTCTGCCTTGGATCTCACAAAGTTCACCTTTCTCACAGAGCTAAAGATTTTTAGTGTTGTTGTATATACACATATGTGTGTTCACACATGTGCCAACAAAGATAGATTTATATATGTATCTGTATGTGTATGAGAGCTCACCTATATGAACTTATAATGTAATTTTTTACCACTAACTTAAAATTCTGTTATGCTTACAGTTTTATTACCTCTCTTCATATATCATTTCACTGTTTGAAAGATTTATGTATGCCATGTGACAAAAAGACCAGAACCATTACAGAGTCTTTTGTCTTGTTATAGGTAATAAAATGCCAAGCGTTAGGAATCATTTTTCTTCAGAGCCCAAAGCAGGGAGGGGAAGTTACCTTAATTCCTATGTTTGGAATATGGAGCTAATAACAAATATTTTTGAAAAGTTGTACAAAAGTTGTCTTGATTTTTTTTTTCCCTCCTCCACCCCCCCGTACACCTTTTTTTTTTTTTTTAAAGGTTGACTTTCAGTGTTGTTTCAGACAAAAATTTGAAACCATTTTCTGGCTGGAATATCTTCCCTTCAACACAGCAATAATGTACTTGTAGCGATTTACCTATAAAATTGAAATATTAAGAAAATAAAATACTAAAACCAGTGCCTCAAGACTAAATTTTGCTCTGGGTTTTGGACCCTTGTATTCTCACCAAGTTGAATTTCAGGTCATGAGTAGTACTAGTAGTACAGTGTTTCTGCACATGTCCAAAACCAAATTGAGAAAGATCTTGAAGGCAAAGCTGTACATTTGAAGAAAAACAACAGAACAACACCATGGGAACAGCCAGTTTTTAAGTGATTTATTCATGTGTGTTGGATTTTTTAAAGTTGGTGAGGTATTTTTTCTTTTGAATTACTTTTCTGGAGAAAGGCAGAAGATTGTGCGATTCCCAAAGCTTGCAACTATTCAAAAAAGTCAAATAGACAATAGTTGGCGCTAAAAATTTTATAAAAGGAATCTTGTTTTCAGACTGGATCAAATACATTACGTAACTATTGACTGGTATTACAGTAAGGAAGAAATTGATTTCTTAGCCTCTGAGGACAGTAGCATAGTTACCAAATTCACATGAGAAAAGGATGTTAAAAAATACTTAATTTTTACTAAAGAGAAACTGATTTTTTTACACAAATGGTTTTAAATTTGTTCTGGATCAAAATTGGGAAAGGATTAAACTAGCATGGGAAAATTATTATAATTTAGTAGTTTTAATAATCTTTGGGAAACCTTACTCTGACTATATCTAATTGGTGCTGTCTGCCATATTAGTGAGAAAGCTTTTCTTAGCTCATGTGAGTCTTAAAATATCCCATTATTGAGTTTATTTAAAACTCCTGACCACAAATACAGAAGTGTAAATGAAAACTGTAAAAACATGAAGGGCCATATTTGGGTCCATTTAAACCAGACAAATCTGCTTTATAAGCAAACATAATAAGGTAGAATTTGTTTCATCTTGCATTTTTTCTGTATGGGAAACCTGACTGGGTAATTTAATTTTTAAGTTGAGGAAAATATATATAATGGTGTTACTGTTCCAGAAGATACCCTATCTCAAACGCTTCATGAATACATTCACTGTTATGAAAAATGGAAATATTTGGATATTTTGTAAGATTCTGTAGAAAAAGCACTTTCAAAACAGTCCCTCTATAAATTAACAATTAAAAGGCTGTATTTAAAGCAAGTTTAAACATTCAGAACGGGCTGTGTAAATAATACAGAAATATGCATAAAGCCTTAAAATAAAATAAAAATAACAAAACAAACACAAGACCAACCAAACAAATAAAAAAGCCCCAAACAAAACAAAAGCAAACAAAACCCCTCAAACCTGTATGCTAAAATTAAAGAGGATTTGCTGTCTCAAGATGAGGATGTGAAAAAGATCATCAGGCCACATACTCAGATGCAATTTGTTGTAGTATCTTTGTTCTTGAGTTTTAAAAGGTTGTGTAAGGTCTTTAAAAACAAACAAAACCCCCCAAAAACAGCAACCCACATTCCGAGACTAATTAGGTCTCTCAAAAATGGTATCGGATTTTAAATGTTACATTTTCTGATGTAACTTTGTCTGGGACCTTTTCTATGAAGAGACACACATTATTGGAGATGGGAACACAGTAAAGAGAAAACGCTGTCACCAGTGCAAAACCCAGCAGTTTTACGTGGTTGATTTGCAAAGAAAAATACAAGATTCAGGAATGATTTCTATGTAAGAATTTTGGCTTTTCAGCAAGAGCCACTACTGTTGAGCATTTACTGTACTTTAGCCCTGAAGAGGCAAGTACAGAGCCCAGCCACTGTAGTCACTTTATTTTGTACCATCTTTGTACATTCCTGTTGTATAGCTGGAGTTGTAGTTGTAGAGGGCCTTTGTTCTGTTGTAATGTCTGAATAGTATTTAATACTAAAATTTATTATTATTTGCTGGAACTGCTGCTTATTTGTGCAGTGTTACAGTAATTCACAGCCCAGTTAGTGATGCAATTGTATACCAAAAGCAGTTTGAATAACTATAAATGTTTATGTAACTGTACTCAATGAATATGAAGGTCTTGTACTGTATAATGGTGATGAGTTTTGCCATTTTAGTAATTTAACTATATTCAGTTTTCAGATTATGAACTCCAGGTTGCACTAAACTTGTCCTTGTTTTAGCAGTGGCTTAAAATAAAACATATTTCACTGGCTTCGCGAGCGCTGTCATTTTGTGTAAATTCATGGAATATTATTTTTCTTTTCAGCTAGAACAGCTAAGATTGGTCAGTGGTTGTGTGAAGGCGCTTGAAGAATGGTATAGTGAATAGTGTGTCAGTAGATGGCATACTTCTTACAGAATTAAATTGGTGTCCAGGAAGAACGTGAGAACACTGTTTTACCGTCTTTGTGTTGAAAGGTAAACCCATAGTTCTGGTTAGGTGAAGTAAATGGTCGCATAGATTCTGAGAGGAGAGACTGGGGAAGGAATCCACTCTTAATATCTCAGCACAAGTAGGATGTAATAATCAGTCAACTTCAATCTTACCTTGCCTGGACCTAGGTTAGAGAGTTTGGCTTAATATTTCCATATGGACTGAGGTTGGTCTTTGGCACATTGTACAGTATTTGGGGAATCAGCATAAAAGCCAGCTTTAGAATCTTCTGGATAAGTGCAAGAATAATGCTAATGAAAATGTATGAAAACGTTTCAGAGGCATATTCAAAATCCTCAAATATTTTAGTATCTTGTGTAATCTGCCAAACAGCATATTGTCAAGTATCTCAAAATAGTAATGCTGAGCAGAGATCTTGTGCACAGATATGGTTTCTAAGATTTAAAAGCACTGCCGTTGCAATTAGGTGTCTGAATGTTTTTTGATGTGTGTTGTGAATCTAATAATCTCAGCAGGGTTTCATTTCAAGAATTAAGAAATTTTTGCTGAAGTCGCTTTTAAACCAGCAAGCATGTGCAACAACATTTGTTGTTTAAAGGAGGTTTCTATAGTATTTATGAGATTACTTCCAAAAGGAGCATTCTTTTGTTTCATTACAGTATCTATTTTAAAGATTTTTTTGTTGTTGTTGGATAATGCTTCACTTTCAATCATGTAGAAAATACTTGTTAACTGAAGCAAGTAAACATTTAACTTATTCTTTAAAATACTGTACAGCCAAAAAAAAAAAAAAAAAGGGGTGTTTGGGAACGAAAAAAAGATTTTTGTGAAGAGAAAGAAGAGGATATTCATGTGGAAGATTAGTCTGAACTTTTTTCTTCCTGCCTGGACTTTATTTTTCTTTCTTTCAGCTGTCTGGTTCTGGCTGGCTTTATTCAACCACAGAACAGTATCCATGCACTTTGTTTAACCTTGGTGTATTAAATAGAGAGTTAAGTCTCCAGCTATTCCGTAGTCTTTGCCCAACATGTGTGCGACTCCGTCTCCTGCTGCCGTTGCTCGGACCTTCCTCTCGCTCCGGAGTCTGAGCTTCTGGTGTGACTGAATTCCATGCTGGTTACTGCTCCGAGCCTCTGATTGGAAGGTGGCTACGGAAAGTGACTCATGCCAAGGCTCAAGAAATGTACGCAGAGCACTAACCTTGCTGGTTATTGAGCACCATATTAATCAAATGCAGTCTCTTCCCCTGCAGTTAAGACAAACCACAAAGCGTGTGACTGCTTGGGGCAAGGGAACTAACCATGACAAGCATAAGACCATGTTTGTGGTCAAGGTACTGGCTATCTAGTCCGTGACCGCACAACACCTTTCCACAGAAATTGCAAAGACTGAAACGGGGGCCTCTACGTAGTCAAAATTCTGTCTTGCCTTCATTCCTCCAAAAGTTGCTGCTGCTTCTATGACTGTGAAGGAGCTTTCTGTATGGTTTTGTTTGTTTGTTTTTAATTAAGAATGGGCAAAAGAGAACACTTGTACGAGTCACTTGACTTGGTTTCCTGAAGGTCTAGTGCTTCATCCAGGAATAAGATGAATATTGAGAAAAGAAATGGTGTGATAACGTGGTATTTCTTTCTGCAATCTGCCCCTGTAGCCCACTTATTGCCAATCTCTTACTTTGCACAGTTTCTGCCTTGTATAACTTCCAAGTCTCCTCCTACGCTTTCCTTGTGGCTGTTGCTAGTTTCTACTTTTTTCTGACCCTTGTCCAGTCTTGTAGTATGGCTGTTGTCTTCTTTCTTGACCCTACTCTTGTCCTGATGTGACTTCTGGCCTTCTCATTCTTGGCAGGCGGAAGTGGTTAAAAACTAGCAAGGGGAGTCTTAGCTGGGAGGCAATGGAATAAGGTTTGCCTACCAGAAATCATCAAGCAGTGAAGAAGAGCTAAGCTTGCTTTTGGCTGAGTTTTTCACTCCTGTAGGAAAGTAATCTGTGGTTGCTTTGGTTTGGAACCCAACTTACTGCTTGCAAAACCCTTAGATTTTATGCTGATCCAAAAGTAACTTTTAAGCTGATACTGAAATATAATGTAACTAACATACAAGGTTATTCGTGTGGATGCGTATGCAGGGTTCTGCGTGACAGCAGCTTCCAGACACAGATGGGGCAAAACTCATGCCTTTTGAAAGCTGGCAAAATCCCAGTTGTTTTACCCACTTCTATCGGGTCTCAGTTTAGATAGATAGTAACCTGTAATAACAAGCAGTGGGCACAATTCTCAGTGTGTCTGTTTCTGAGAATGTGTTTTCATAATTATTGCCCCATAATATTGTGCTCTGAGCAGATGTTGCAGCTGGATCAATTAACCACACAAAATCAGACGTACTATTCATGCTGCTGCAAAAAATGCTGATGCAGTACGAACAGAAGTACAACGAACCATCTCCCCATGCTGTAAGTCATAGAATTAGAGGAGATGCATGTTTCTTTAGGAAACTAGAATATGACTCTATGGAAAGCAAACTGTGAAAGAAGCTCATCAGAATGAAGTTGTTCAGAGAAATTACGTCAAGAGAAATGGCAATACTGGGCTGTTTTGTTGAACGGAACTCTACAGTATGTGGCCGAGAAGAGTTAGAGTTCACAACTAAATGTATTGGCATTAGAAGGCGCTGAGCATAAGAGAGGTTCCAAGCTCCCTGTTGCAGGACCGTGAGATGTTGCGCTAATACTTCTGCAGCAGCAGATGATACACATTTTTCATCCTGTTACCTTAGGAGGCTTGGGATTTGGCTTATGTCCTAATTTAATGCTGTAAACTATGATGTGAAGATCATATCTTCAGGATGGTCAGAGTCATGAAAGGGTTAAGCCTGAGACATCCTGACAAGCCTAGTACAGGCTGGTGTCTTCAACAAAACCTCTTTTCCTGTGACTGCCTGAGAAAATAAAGAGGTGGGTGTTGGAAATTCCCCAAGGAGTCTGGAGGGCCCTCATCAATATGATCAAAGTGCTTTTGAAAGGCTCCTAGAGACACGGTTTCAGAGAAGGAGTAATGGTAATTTCTGTTTAAAATTATTTTGTGAGATTTTTTTTTTTTCTTCTTCAAGTGTTGGAATGCCACTGCTTATGGTATATGCCCAGCCTGTAGTTTGTGTGTTTAAAATTTGACTTATTTTTCTCTGTGTATTAGCTTGCCGCAACTGTTAAAATTTAAGTACATAAAGAAGTCATCCTTGCTGCAGTCAACGAAATTACACTGGATGAGTGGTTTAGATTAATTAGGGAAATAACCATTAATCTGAATGCACACCAGCAATGAGAAGGTTGGTTGTTACCATCGTTCATTTTTAATTTTCTTTCTTAAAATGTGAACCTTTTTTTGATAATTAGACTGGAAGTGCACTAAAGCTAAAGCTCATGTAATTGTATCTAATTAACAAGGAAAAAAGGAAAGAGAATGAACTGTGGTCATAACACAGTCTTGACCCTGGCAGCTTACTTAATTTGAACATGAATTGATTTCCTACCGTCTTCTGTTTGCAAGTCCAATGTTCAAACACACAGTCATGTCATAAATTCAACATCTGGTTTTATATTTGCAGTTTCTATAGTCTCGGGACGTTGAGTAAAGGTTGCAAAGATTTTCTTTCCTCATTGTGGTGTTCTTGCTGGGTGGGACTTTTTCTCCAGTCCTCCTTCCCAGTCTAATAGCTTTGAGCAGGGGTTGTGGATTGCAGTGACCCCACGCGGTACCCTTGGGACCTGCTCGCTGGAATTCCTCTGCCTTTTCCTTCTCTGGATTCAATGCTGCTCTATGCTGCTCTAAAGGGTCTCCCAGCCTCAGGTCCTATATTCCAGACACTTCTCCAACCCTGAAGATGGTCTCATAGCCTCGAAGGTGAAATCTCCTTTGGGAAGAGTCAGTCTGGACAGGGGTGCAGCAGCCAGGAGAAGGCAAAGAGCCTCCACTGCTCAGCCTCTCCCTTTCGATTGAAATGTGCACAGTGACCTGCGACTGAACGAGACTCAGTCACATGGCTGATAAAATTTGGTTGAGCTTACTGTGTCAGAGGAGAGACAGACAAGATACATGGGACTTGAAGGGCTTTGTTTTCAGTTTGCCTGTGAACGTGGGTTTAGTACCTACCTCTGCTGATTCCTTGTTTTGACCTGGGGCAAACTCTGCCCTTCAAGGCCCCTTTTATGTCCCCCTCTGTAAAGTGGAACAGTGATCCCCAACTCTTCTGAAGAGTTTTGGACTTGCAAAATGAGTAACACTCCTTGCATTTGCCAAATCCCACGATATTTAGAATTTTTGATATGCCCCCAAATATAATCAAACAAATATTTGACAATTTCAGATTCTTTCTTTTAATAAAGCTTGAAAATTGTGTGCCTCTTCAGGCAAATCCAGAAATCACTTGGAGACTGCCTCAAACTGGTTGTATATAGAAAAGCCCTCATAATTTGGAAGCTGATCATGTTGTCAGGCAAGTACCTGACTGTTTTGGAAACCTTTCTGTGGTGAGTTGTAAGGATGAAATGTCTCTCTCCCTGTTCTGGATGATGACTTGCCTTCAAGGTAGTAGCAAGCCCATGGCTACGTGGCTAGAAAATTGAGGAGTTCCCAAAGATAACATGAGAAATGCAAGGATCTGAAGTTCCATATGATGTTATCCCTCTTTGTATCATTTTCCCAAGGGCATGACATTGGCATAAAGCCGGAGCAGTAAAGGCTGCAGTAAGGTGTGTGATGCCTGTAACGCTATGCTTGGCTGGAATAAGGGGCTGACTTGGGGCTCCTGAAGGATCTTCTGGGTAGGTCTCCTGTCTTACGCTTCTTCATTTCTCCATTTGTGAGGCTGACTGACGCTGCCCTTTGTGCGGGGAGATGGTGGGAATCATCTCCCTCACTTCTCCGTGTGAAGGAGGAGTCTTCTGCCAAGCTGAATTTGATTGACGAGGCTCCAGGGAAACAGGTCAGGAGCAGAAGATGATGTGTGGCAGATGGATGTTAACAGGCATGTTAGGAGCTGCTCATGGATTAATTGAGGTGCACATAGCTAATTCAACAGCTAATTAACCACCTCTTGAGAAAACCTGAAGTAACCATTTCAGAATTGCAGTCCTCTCCTGTTGAGAAATTATTGGTTATGGATTGCCACAAAATTGCAGCTTAAAAGGTAAAAACGTTCTTTGTGTTTGAAAGAAATAAAAATTACTCTGAGTTACATAAATAGCCGGGTGCTATTTCCTGCTTGGTGTATGGGAGTTCAGACTGAAAATGCTCCTTGTTAGCCTTAAAATTTGTTCGGATGCCTGCAACCCCTCCAGAGAACGGTTCTTCGCACAGGCAATATGCGGCTGAACAGAAGGGGAGGCCTTTGGAGTGGAACTGAAGCACAGATGATGGCAACAAGAAGATAAACCCATCCTGGCTGTGCTACTCACCTGACAAATACTGTGTTCTCAAGAAAGCCACAAAAATTTTTTGAAAAAAGCAGCATAACCACTCTACTGCTGGTGGTTTGGTGAACCTCACGGGGCGGCCCACAATCGGATGTCAGCCATACTTTCCAAACGGCAGTAGGGCTGGTCAGTGGTTTGCCATGAAATGCAGCCAGGCTTGTGCTTTGGCTCCAGGTAACGCCACCACAACCTGTTTATAACGTTTGCTCTGTTTTTATGGTTAGTGATGGATGTGTTGGCCTAGCTGGACCATCATAAGCACCTTCATGACAAACTAATTTATACAAATTACCCTGAGCCATCTTGGTCTTTCTGGCTGAATCTCATGTAAATGCTAAACGCTTGAAATTTTACCCTCATGGAAATATATAGTTTTGATGCTATGGGCTTGCATGCCATGGGCTTGCATGGTAAAAAAACTTTGCCAGGTTTTCAGGGAAGACCAGTATGTCAAATTATAGTAAATGTAGTGCATGCTTCTTTCTGTAGCTTGATAGCTGTAATTTGTTAGCTAGAAATGCACTATTACATATATACTGAGGTTTTGTGGATTTCCTGGCTTCGTTGTTATGATGAGGACAAGTGATTAATCATGTAACGTGTCTAGTGATGAGTGAGTACATCCGGTCCAGTTTTTATTGTTGTTTTATATTACTCCATTTTCCTGTACCTCTCCAGCTTGTGGTTTTATACCAGCTCTTCTGCTCAGCTTTTGTCTTTGCACTAGTCACCGACAATTCCAACAACCACTTAAGGAGAAGAGTGACACAAAATTAAGACATTAAAATGCTATAGAAAGATTGTCTGTACTCAAGATTTCTTTTTTTTTCCTTTGGAGTTACAATCTCTTAGTAGGTAAGAAGTTTCAAATGTACACGTCTCTTACATTAAGGGTGAACATACAACCCTGGAAGTCTAAGGATGCTTTTTGACATCTTAAGAAGCAAACATTTCCTATCAAATCCTTTTCACATGAACCGTATCTGTGAGATAGATGCATCTTTATTTTCAGTCACCTTAAGTGATCTTCCACGTCTTCCACCTGCCTCCCACCCTCACTTGACCTTGAAGAAAATATTTTGTACCAAAACAGTATCAGGGAGACTCGGGATCAGCAACGTCCCATAAGTAACATTCAGGGACTATATATCCTCTAAATATTGACCCATTTTTAGTTCTTTGCATTCTTCTGCATCTCCTTTTAATCACTTTGCTCTAGAAATGACAGTAAAACCTGGCTCACAACTGAATTTACTTTTAAAATCCTTGCTTTGCTTTAAAACCCTGTCACCTTTCTCCTCACAACAATATGAGCAGCAATTCCACATTAGGGGAAATTCTTACAAATGTTATGATCAAAGTTGTGATTTCAATGCTAGATTTAAAAGAAAATGCACATTTACCCAGCTGTGAAGATGACAGAGGTGGGTTTCTGCAAAGGGGATTTTCCCGTTCGATTAGTGTTGCAAGAGAGTGAGAAGAGCAGTCAGCTGAGAGGTGGATGAGGTTACCCACAGGCACCAGTGGCACACCCAATATGGCTCGATTGCCGAGTTGTGGGGATATGGGTCAGCGAAAAGGAGGAGATTACTGGAACAACAAAGAGGTGTTGGGCCAGGGAAATCTAAGTGACGGCAAAAAATAAGCCATATAATATGTCAGAGTTGTAAGGTAAAACCAAAACCAGATATGTTTGCTGTAAGCTGAGAGCTTGATAATGAATCTTCAGAGAAAAGTATAGATCTTTTAGCTTATACGTGCACACCTCCAGCCAGTGTACAACTAAAGAAGAAAATGTCATCGCTTTTTGTCATAAAAGTTCAGATAGCAGTTTTGAGTTAAAACTACAGGCATAAGACAACACGGTATTAGTAATGGATTTTCAAAGATGTACGTGCTTATTTATGTCATCAAATTTGGCATCATCTCCCTTGTGGCTGTCTGCTTGTTCTTCAAATTGGCTGTGAGCCTGAGCTCATGTTTAGTTGAATGCCTGAATCGCTATGAATGTGCAACTAGCCAGGTTTAAGCCCAGCTTAAGATGCGTGCATGGTATGAATGCAGTTCTGCATATCTAACTGTAGGGTATAGACTCTACAGCTGGAAGCTTGGCAGCCCACGGTTTTTAGCTCTTTAGAGAATGTGTGCAGTGGCACCAGTTCCAGCTTTTGGCAGGATTTTTTAGATGGAGAGAGGAGGAAGATAAATAGAGTTCTCAAGTTCACAGTTTCAAGAAGCTTTTTGGTTATTTGGAGAGATGTGTTTGTGTAGACATCACAGATGGTTGCAGTCTGTGTATTTCAAAGCCAAAATTGGATGCTGAAGATTTTGGTACGGATTTCCAATTAGCGATTATTTAAACTGCGAGATCGTTCTTAGTTATTGGAAAATCTTTTAAGACTGATGGCATTCTGTAAACAAAGGAAGATTTTTGGAAGTACAAGGAACCTATGGGAAGATGACACCTTTGTTATTGACTGTTGCTAAGATCATATCAGAAAGTAGCTGACAAGGCTTGTTATTCTGGTGGCTGTTCTTATCTTGAGCTTTTTTAGAAACCAATGCATCTGACAAATCAAGATGACTTATGGATGGCTGAGATGGAGACATCCAGTGTCCTTACTACTTAACACCGGGGTAATTTTCTACAAAAATTTCTACATATCCTCCAATGTTTTGGCCTCTGTAAAAGGGGTCAGTAAAATGTGTTTGTTAAAATGAATGCCTGTTAGGAAAACGGCCACTTTGGTGCACAAATGCATAAGAATTCAGAGGAAAATAAATAGCTAGGACTCCTTACTGGGTTATTGGCTTTATTGAGGTTCAGTGTCAGAAATAAACATATGGAGTTGTCATCAGATTTATTTTATGAGAATGAACAATTACTAGCAGAATTTAAAAGCAACGTGTTTATGTAGACAGAATCTGTTTCTTCTGCTAGAGGCTAATTTTACAGCACTTCACTTTTACTTACCAGAAACATGCAGGACAACGTCATTAGCTTATGTATAAATACCAGTATTTGACGGTACAGTAGCATGTGCTGCTTCATGCTGAAGATGGCATTATCAGCCCATTAGAGGAGACAGCCACATCGCAGCCCAAGACTACCTCTGTCGATCTGTTTGTTGTCAGGTAGCCTGAAGGCAGCTTTGAGACCATTGTGGACAGGCTGAGGATCTGCCATGAGGCCAGTTCAGACAGGCATCACCACTGAAAACTTCTGCAGTGAACTTCTGAAGGGCTGAGAGAATGAAACGCCTGTTCTGCTGCTGGATATTTTAATTCCCTTAAAACATCTCCCCTTCATTCATGGCTGTCATGGCTGACAACAGCGAAACCCCAGCCAGATGAATAATCAGGCCAAGATCTTTTTACGAAGTGGGATGGGGAAAGATATTTTCCAAAGACCTAAAGTCTTATTTTCAGAAATGGGACAGAGACCACCTTTTGGCAGTTTTATTGCAACTGTTTATGAATTTTCTCCAAAGCAGCTTAAACAGAAAGTGTAAAATTGAGTAAGGAGGCCTAAAGAAGAGGCCAAGACATTCCCCATCTCCAGGGAAGATGCCAGTTTATGGGCTTACAGACAGATTTCTTATTTCTGTTGCTCATTCCATGATATACATAGGATATTTAGCAGCAAGTAGATGAGGATTGGTTAAAACTGTAAAGCTGAATTTTGCTGTAGAGTCTAGTAGTAAGGACCACCTCTTGAAGTGCAAGACCTTGGCGGTTGTGCTAGTTTGGCTGGGATAGTTAATTGTCTTCACAGCAGCTAGTATGGGGCTATGTTTCGGATTTGTGCTGAAAGCAGGGTTGACAATACCTTCCGGTTGGGCCGGAAGAATCCCAGGCACATATAC
>KL259913.1:20620-37162 GCA_000699545.1 Podiceps cristatus | reverse complement strand
CTATAATTTCAGATGGTGCTTCCAAGTGGACTTTTAGGATTGTTGGGTCTTTCTATAGCTGGCAATAGGAGCTCCTCAGATGCTACCCTCACCTTAGTGTAGGCACGTTTTCTGAATCGGGGAAAGGAAGAGATGACTAGGTCATTCAACAGGAGGGAAGGGCTATGAGAAGTAACACAGGAGCGAGGCCCAGCTGGTCCTTCCCATGCTGTGCTGGAGCTGACCAGGATAACTGTCAGTGGGACCACCATGCCAAGACAGGTCACAGAAGAAGGTAAAAACCATTTTTTCAAAAAAAATGTGTTGATTCTGGTTGTTCTGGGAGATGTTTCACAGCAGGGACACCAAGCCATTGCAGACACACAGCTGAAAGCATGGCAAACTGCATCAGGGCAGCAAAGGATGGGAGGAAACACTTAAAATAGTTTTTCTGCCAAAGAAAATGTCCATATGATGACATCGTCTTGATATAGTTGACCTTTTTTAAGGCCCAGCTTCTAGAGTTTGTAAAGGTTCTTAGATGTCATGAGGAAAAGAAAAAAAAACTTTTCAGATTTTATAGTGAAGGAGGAAAGATTGGAAATACAGTAAAATCATGTCCTGGAGGTTCAAACATAAACCCAGATATTAAAGGAATCAAGACTTGCCTGTAAGATGTTTTGCAATAGTAAAACCATTTCAAAACTTTTTACTGATGAGTGTTGATGACTTGCGTTGGCAGAATCAGTGCATGAGATGGCTGTGGAGCAGGCTGTGGAGGGTGTTTGTGTCCTTATTAAAGATGCATGGAGATAGATGGATAGATATGGAGAAGCACAGCTTGAAGTCTACGTTGCATGTCAATACTACCTGAGTAAAATGTTGCATTTCCTTAGTCTCCTGGATATTTTGGGATTGTGACTATATACTGGTTAAGATGTTTAAGGATTTGTGGGGTTTGGGATAAGAAAAAAAATGGAAATGTTGCAACAGAATGTTTATGTAGAAAAATTAAATAGAAAAGTATATTTTTATAACTAGGAAAAATTATCACTAAAAGGCACTTGAAAAATAATTGATGACTGCGATCATCCAGTAAAATAGTTCTTCAGCACAGTCAGACTGTAAAAATACCTCTATGACTGACAATTAAAACAATTACCTAGAGGCTTGTCTTGGCTTAAAATAGTATGTTCCTTTCTATGACTTTTGGAGGCAGCTGAACTTGATTTCCTTGGCTTCTATAAGGCTACAGTCCGGTAACGTATGTGGGACAATTAGGTCCTTAATCACCTAGAGAAGAAATACCACCACATAGGAGCATTCCCAGCACAGGGAGTGTTCTGGTGGCAGACAGCAGCAGCGAAACGGAGTGGTCTCCTGCAAAAGAGACTGACTCAAGGGATTCATTTTAAAAAGTGGACCTTAATGTTGTGGAAACAATTTTGTAAAAGAAAACCAGCAGGAGATGATGATACGGATCACAGAAATAACTGCTCCCTCTCAACCGGCTGCTGTTGGCGTCAGCGGGTAGGGGTGGGAGGGGTGGGATACCCACGTATACCTACAAAGCCCAAAGGGGGAACAGTGCTTATGAGACGTGCAGTGCAGTGTTGGATGTGTTCACCCCTTCTCAAAGAAAAAGAGCTCTGCTTCTTGCTCATTCGCTTCTTGCTCGTTCCCTTCTTGCACCTGGACCCACGATCTTGCTGTTTACTTCGGATCAGCTCTGGTGCTCATAGAGCCAGTACAGCTCATTAATCCAGCAAGAAGCCAGATAGTGGGCTGGCAACGAAGACTGGTGCAGTGAAGAGCCCAGCAACCCCAGGGCCGTGCAAGGAGAGGTGGGAGCCAGCGCCGGGGCAACGTGGACCCTTCCCTGGCCTTGAGAAGGGCTCGGCTGCCCATCCAGCGGCAACCTGAGCTACGCCAGCCTCTTCTTGTCAGTGCAGAGCTTGAGTCTGGCTCCTCTCCAGACTCTGGTTTCTTTTAAGTTGATACGTTTAAGAAAAAAGAAGACTGAGCGAATGACTGTTTAGTCACCCGTTATAAATTTTTATAGAGTATTTTCAGGCTGCTGAAACTCACCTGTCGAACAGATCATGGGGTAAGATCTTTCTAATGCTTACCTCTTATGAAATACTGATTTTGGAAAATAACTACTATTTATGAGACATACAATACTCATTTCCTCAAGCGATATTTTTTTTGGGGGGGGTTTTGCTTTCGTTTTCTTTGTTACCAGCAGTTTCATGTTTAGCAGTCCTTCTCTGCAAAGTCAAATGTAAATGAAGCCTCAGTTGAATTCTCTTTCTGTTTCTGCAACCAGGGACATTTTGAGGTGCCTCCCAGGTCCTAGGACATTATGTCCATACCATAGTGCCCTTCTGGGAGATCTCATCTAGGGCCAAGCTAGAGGTCGGTCAGACAGAGCTTGAGAAACATCACCAACAGCTTCGCCAACATGGTGGTTTGACCATCCCAAAGGCAACACCGGTTTACTGCTCCCAGCTCCCAGCCCCTTTTCAACTGTGTTGGAAAAAAATCTTCAGTTCTCAAGTCTGGTTTATGGTGTGGTAACACAGAGAGTTTCGATGATATATTTAAGGGACAAGGTGGTGCAGGACAGGGCGAGAAGCCTTCGTCCAAGGCTCTGGCCTGAGCTGCCCTTTAACGAAAGGACATGCTGGGGCGATGGGTCGGTCATTCACACGCCTCCTTTCACCACAGCTTCCCAAACAGCTTTAAACTACACTGATGTTACTCCCTGCCAGTGCCCAGCTGCGTAAAGGACATTTGCCTTATTTAGGGAAACACAGGCCCTTCTTCCCTGTTAAGTATTTTAGAGAGAGAGGTGGAAAGTGGAGCTGGGGAAGCCGCGTGCCTTAGTTGTGAGTATCATGAGGTGGCTGTGAATTTTAATAGAGATCTTTTGATGCTGCAGCTCAGCTCCTAAAATAGGACTCTCAGGACCTTTGAACTCCCTGTTACCAGCTGAAATAGGAGAATGGGGCATTAAACTGCCATGTTAATTTGAGCAGTGAGACTACTATAGAGCCCACTGTGTTTGCCAGTGCTACTGTTTTGCTGATTACTGATGGCTATCCAGACTTTATTTAAATTGCGGGATAGCAGAGAACAATGAGTTGCTGTCACAAGTCTAGACAGAAGGGTTATCGGGGTTGCCTCCGCCAGGATTGCCCAAGAGGAGAGAGCACACTGGAGATCCTGTTCAGGAGTGGAGACCCATGGAGTACTCGGTTCTGCACACAACTATTTCCTTTTCCTTAACGTGTCTTCCTGAGACACATTTACCTCTCCATCACAAGGAGGAGGTGCTGTTTCTTATTTTGCATCAGTTAAAACTGATCAACTGTCCACAAGCAATGGATGCTTGTTCAGAGACCCCTTTTTTTGCAGCTAGCCTATGGAACCTTTTATTAAACATCAATTTCCTCGTCTTAACAAGACATTCAGAGGGTGAAAGTTACAAGTATTTATAAATATTCCATATATAGCGTGTTTTTTTGCAGTCATATCCTCTTTCTTTGCTCAGAAATTTTTTTCCAGGGTCACTTGAGGATGTAACTGAAGATGTACAGCAGCTCTCCCCAGCCTGCCGTGCCTCCAGCAATCTCAGATTTGACACCTATGTCCACATTCAGAGGGAGCCAAATTCTTTGGGAAAGAATTACACACATTCCTGAAAATTGGTGTGTACAGGTAAGGCAAATCAGATGGATCCGGGAAGTCCCTGACTGCATATGTGCCTGTTATATAAGCATACATATATTGTATAAGAGCTTATATTTCTGGCCTGAAAATTATAAACAGAAAAATGGTCTTTCTAGTAGTAATCTGTTTGTTTTCTTGTGCTTGTCTTGGGTTGTGACATGGCTACGTAGGCATTTATTCCAAAGGGAGCACAATAGCTGGATGGGGACAGCAAAGATTGCAGATAATACGGTTACAAATCATTAGCAGGACAATGCAGTAAAGCCCTTTGAAGTTTCCCATGGAATTCAACATCCCTGGATTAAGCAAAGTATGTAAATATGCACTGACAGCAGGGCCAGGGCTGGGGTCTGAGCCTGGAGGAGGGCTACTACGGCAGCCGGAGGTGGGAGCTGGGAAGCAGGAAAGTTTTGTTAAGAAGGAAAGCAGATGTGAGCACATTGTTTGTAAAATCTCCCCTTTCAAGCACTGCTTCCTGCCTGCAGATCAGGCACCCTGTTGTTTTGAAAGAACTGAGTCAAGTCCTGGTATTTACAGGGCTGAAACTCTTGAGGTGGGTTTTCATGCTTCATCTGATTAAGAAGACAGAGGAACCCCCTTCTCTCCACCAAACAAGCACCTACTTTCCTGCTTCCACTGTGGGCCATGTAGGAACTGGCTCCTGTTAAAATGCAAACCCAGAATCAAGTCCCAGTGGAGCTTAGCAATGCTTCATCTCTGCTAAACCTGTCCCTGATCCGATGTCTGATTCCCCTCGTCACAAACAGCATTGCAGGAAGAAAACCAGCAACAGGAGAGCTGCAGGAATCAGGTCGATTCTCTTCCCTTTGGGAATGTTTAACCCTGAATCTGCCACAAGAAAAAGGAGCTGGCAGAATTCGGTGCAACCATCCAACAAGTTGCTTTGGATTTTATGTTTCCTTGTGTTAAAAGTGAATCGGTTTTCTTCAACACTGAATCTTTTGAAGGTTAGAGGCAGTGAATTCACAGAGGCATCTTTGCCTTACTCAGAAAAGAACCTGTTGCACAGCAGAATAGGTTTAACGACCCCTTTCCTTCTTTTGAAAATCTCTGCTTCAATCAGAGAGAGCTGATACTGCCAGTCAGCTGACTGCCAGGGGCTCTGGATTATGGTTCTTAAAATGCAATACAGGAAGTCTCCAGAATTTTATAAATGTTCTGGAGGCAAGATTTGTAGGAAAAAAACCAATAACTTCTGCTTCATTTGCACTTTGTAAATCAAAACAAGGGCCTGAAGGGTAAATTGCATTCCTCCTTCGTTATCCTGGTTTGCTGTCTGTCTGACTTAGGCTGTGTCTGATCCTTGCGGACACGTAACGGTTTTAAATCCAGAGACTTGTACGTGAACAAAGTGGTTCAATGACGCTCTGCGGGACGGCATGACTTGCAAGTGTACAAGGAGTGGGAGCTGTGTCTTCAGCCTGACATTTAAGCTGCCGCTGATGCCTGCATCCCACTAGAAAGAAGTTTCTGAGTTATTGGTTCTGTTCATTCCCCTTCTTAGAGCCAGTCCAGGCGTAACGTGTTAGATGAGGCAAGCCTCCAGAGCCCGACAACTCTTGTTATTCCTCATGATGGAGTGCATGGAGAGAGAAGAAAATTCCCTCTGACCTTATGATTTCATGGCCAGGTCTGGCTGAAGGCTGAATGGCTGCATCCTTCCCAGGTCCCCAAAGGTCTGAAGAGAAAACATCTGGTGTTCCCTTCCCTTGCTTTTGGGTTTTTCTGAGCTCTGAACTTCTTATTACAGTTTTTTGGGCTGGAAACTTACTTTTGTTTTCTTTAACAAGTATACATTTATTAATCGATGTGTGGTTATTCACCTATTTCTATGAGGTGGTGTTGCTGGAGACAGCAAAATGCATGACTGATGGAGGTGTGGTCCAAGACAGACCTGCCAGCCCAGAGCTCCCAAGGGCTATGCTGGGCTCTTTGTCGTATTTCTTCTCTGACTTTAGCCAAGCCATTCAGCTTTTCTACCGCAGTGTGTCCCTCTCTTCAAGGGGACCATCAGGTGGAAGAAATCTCAGCGCCCATCTCCCCCCCAAGCAGATTATGAAGAATTCATGCCTGAAGAGCACTTTGTGAGAATTGACTTTTAAGGCTGAATTATTGATGCCTTGACAAACCTCTGCTTTTTTTTTTTTTTTTTTTTTTTCACAGGGAAGGAATGTCATGAGAAACAGATTACTTAAAAACTGTACTAATCAGATAATCCTTGCGTATGGTGCTGCTCCAGACTTAAAATCTCCAGGTCTGCATAGATATGGAGGTGTATGAATGCATGCACACTACTATCTCAATATAAATATATTTGAATTCCTTCACACAGTCTGTGTAATTCCTACCAGCATACAGTAATCTTGGGTTTTTCTGCATTTAGCAGAATTTGTTTATTGTGCTTTTAATGCTCCAAATGACATTAATTCCTGGATGGAATACTACTGTAGTTGGATCATTTATCTGTTTTGCATTTAAGATACCCAGTGTTAAAGTTTCTTAACATAGACAATCTATTTTTTCAAGCGAATACAATTCACTATTTGGTAAGCACGTAGCTCTCCAAAATCCCCATCAGGTTACTTTGCTATTTCTGACAGCCTGGAGCAGGGGCTTGATGTATGTTTAATGAGTATTTACACTGACCTGGAGACGTTGCAGTGCTTGCAAAACCTCTTGTGTTCACCTTTTTCTTTTTCTCAGATTCACGTAGGTAGAAGGCATCATGTCCAACCTGGCTTCCAAAGTTTCTCACCTAATTTCTGCTTCTTGGCGGAATCTCAGCAGTTACAGCGGAGTGCCAAAGTGTTGTAAAGGTAAGGGAAAGTGAGCAGGGTTTACATCTTGGGTGGTCTGGGACAAGATATGTATCTTCTGAACAGAAATGGCAGGTGCAGGAAGCACTAGCTCAAGCAAATATAAAGGCCTTAGCTTGTGTTCGGCTTAAGACGCTATGAATTGATCTAACAGTATCGATGGTGCCCAATCTGTACGGCTGCAGAAGGAGCCGTGCTTTATCCTGAGCCAGGCAGCACCAGCAAAAAGGTCAGCCAGTGGTCAGCATCATGATTCACTCCTTCGTCAGCACAAAGCTGAATGCTTCCAGAGGCTGAACTTTTTTGCCCTAAGGAGCATTTTTAAGGTATGTGTTAGGAAACATTTCTTCACCCAAAGGGCTGTCAGGCCCTGGAACAGGCTGCCCAGGGAGGTGGTGGGGTCACCATCACTGGAGGTGTTTAAAAGACGGGTAGATGTGGCACTTAGGGACATGGTTTAGTGGTGGGTTAGGCAGTGCTGGGTTAACGGTTGGACACGATGATCTTAGAGGTCTCTTCCAACCTAAATGATTCTATGATGCTATGTATTGGAGAAATCCAGTTCTCAAAAGGCAAAATATATATTTCTGAATCATCTTTTCCTTGTCATGGTAATTTAAACATTCCCGTGACTCAGTTCAGATTTGTGAGTGAATCGAACGGAGAGAACACAGCTTGATGCTTAGGCTGTGCTGTTGGCAGCAGAAATAATCTAGTCGTGACTTGCAAGTTAAGTGTTATGAAATCCCTGACACTGGATAAACATGGAACATCTGGCTTTCATCCCCTATAACACCACCTTTTTGACTGTAAAGAAGTGCTCACAGTAACACTGATCTGAAGATTGTAAAGTGAATGTACAAGTGTGTAAAGATGCTTACAGACCTCTGCACTTGAGACATCAGCAGGTAAATGCGCCGAGACTCAGCTAGACCGGCGATCCCTGCAGAGATCACCGAGAGGCAGGATTTGTGCTCGGAGACTCACCCAGCTAATGGGATTATCGTCAAGCCAGGGAGAAATGTCACGCCCTTCATGAGCTGGTCTTCAGTAATACAGTGAGGGACCTATTGGAACAAACGCTGCAATGTCGGGGTGCAACCTTACGCTAAAGCAAAATCTAACTAACGGGTTGTTGATGCTGCGAGGGGACTGTCCTGTTACTCGGCTGCTTGCTCCCACCGGCTCCCCTGAACTGGCACTCACCCCTCCTTGCCCTGGGCCTGGCCACAGAGCAAAACAGGAATTAAAAACAACTCCACGTACACAGGGAATTGGGTTTTTGGCAGTTTGCTCCCTGACTGGAGTTTCCCCAAATGTTTTGTTTTTACAGCTGATAATTTTTGGATTTGAAATATGTGCGAGTGTCTTTGGGACCATGCGTTGGATGTGGTCCTGCCCTCATCCCAGTTCCTAGCAAAAGCCACATGAACTGCAGCAGGAACAGGCTTGTTTTATGGCTTACAGCCTGGAAATACTGTACTCAACACAATCTGGCTTTCCAAAACTGGCTGTGATGGATAGCATCACTGTAGTGTTTTGTTAGGTTAGATGGCCAAATAATCTGTGGAGAAGCAAAATATGGACATGTTTTCTTTATACTTAGTAAAAATACTTAAAAAAAAAAATGGTGAAAAGCTGCCAGATTTTTGGAACTCAACATAATGCACATGCAGTAGAGTCAACTGTCTATGGCATAAAGGGGTGAAACTCGCTCAAAGTTAACAGAAGTATTACAGCTAACACTAGCAGGGAATTTGCCCAGCTGTTTTTCAGCTGCTGCCATGCAAAGCCCTGGGGAATCAGGCTTTCTCCAAAGAAACTGTGGAAGCTCTGCAGTGTTGATAAGTAGGAATACCTGTTTACTCACTCCTCAAATGAAAAGCGCATGGGACTCAAGCGGATGAGCAAATGACTATGGTTAATGAATGTTAGCAGTTTAAAAATCATTTACTCTGGCTGGACTTGTAGATCAAACAGGAGAAAGACCTCCTTAACTTAAAACTCAAGGAAAACTACTTACCTTATTTCACAGTGCAACTCTGATGGACTGAAAACCAAAGCTGTGGTAATGTATTTGTGTGTCTAAGACCATAAAGATAATCTTAGCCCTAGAGGGTTTGCAGGCAAAATCACTTCCTTGCAGCTAGCTCCCTACAAACTGCTGTGTGGTGCCAATCGAAACAGTGTGAGAGGTCACCTCTGCGTGTACTTGCAGGGCTGGTATCTTAAAAAAACCAGCTGGGCATGAATAATAAAACCTGTTGCTGCTGTTGGGTTTGTAGAAGGTCCTTCTGCTTCAAAAGCCTTTTACTAATGGCACCTATAATCAAAGCAGAATCTTTTAGTAATGCATCTTCTGACCAAGGCAGGGAATGGAGAAGTGCACCCTGCAAGGTTGCTCTGTCTGACTCTATTCCTCCCTGAGCGGTCTGCTTGCAAGCTTTCTCACATGAAATGTTAATGTGGAAGGGGGATACTGTGGCTCCAGTCCCTCCTGACATTTTCAATGCATTTCCCAGGCCTGTTTTTCCATCCTGCAGTGTAAAATTAATTTTGGCAAAATCTTGAGTGAATTAAACTGCAACAGAGTGATCTCCTTGTTCAACTCATATTTGCTGTCTGCCTGACTTATGTTGAAAAGAGGCACTTGGGCATGCCAATTATCCTGTCTTTTATTTGCCTTGTGCATTGAGCCTTTGGCTACTAGAATTAAACTGGAAAATGCAATTAAAAGCATTAGCTGTAGCAAACATACCACAAAATATCATTATATGCTTGACAATGTTCTTCTTCATATTGTTAATCCCTGCAGATCTACCTGTACTATTAGATTTCATATATGGATTTTATTTTTCTAAAAAGAATACATTAATTGGAATGAGCAAGTTGCATGCCTAATTGCATAAGGAAAGAAGAGTAAGATGTCACCATACTGGAAAACCTCACCTGACTTTTCTTGATGAATATGGTCTGAACTTGAACTTGAATTGAGCAAACATTATTCAAGTTTCAAAATGTCTGTGGATACCTAGACAATGTTATTAGATAATGCTTTTGGATAAACAAGTGTTTGGCTTTGTGTACCATGGAAATCATTGTGTATAAACAAAGTTGTTTTCAACTGTGATGGGAAGTACAGAGGGGAAGCTCAGGGGATGGTGATCTGAGCAGATCGTTCCTACTACAGACCTCAGCAGGGAGCACGGGCTTTGGAGCCGCGCTGGTGATAGCCTGTGAGAAGCAAACTTAGGTACGGGGAGTGCCAACGTCCCTCACTCTTCATTCCCAAGTTAAAATAAATGAGCAAAGAAAAGCAAAATCCTTACACAGAATGTAGTTACGTTAAGTTGGAAAGCCGGGAAACGCACCACTCTTCAACGCAGCTGTCAAATTCCTGGGGTTATTTCCCTGTGAAAATATTTGTTTGGGGTTTTTTGTTTGGTTTTTTTTGTTTGTTTTTTTTTTTTTTGGGGGGGGGGAAGGGGAAGAAGAAGAAGATAAAAAAGTCTGAGACGGTATTAACCATGCAAACTCAGGTTACTTGCCTTATCAGTGAGTCTGAGAATCCAAGAATGCCTGATGCTAGCACCTCTAAAACCACTGAGCTTTCTGGCCTTCTTTATGGTGAGAATATATAGTAAAATCATACCAATTGCTCACAAAACACTTTAAAAATACACTTCTCAACCCCTGGCAGAAACACACCATTGCAAGAGAGACTTGCTGCCTCTTTGTTGGAAAGACCTCACCGAAATCCCTGTCACCCTCAGTTTAAACCTCCCCTCTACCTGTGGCTGCCACCAGGAAAGTGTTTCCACAGGAAACAGATGTCTAAAGCCCAAAGAGGTACGTGCAGGAGAAATAAAAGGAGAAAAAAGAAAGATGAATCTGGAGAAGTCAAGCTCTGTGGTGACCTAGCTGTGTCTCCAGTTAGGTGGTGAAAGGCTGGCACCTCTGCAGAGTTAAAACAGATCCGGCTGGAGAAAGGTGACTTTTTAATCGGCCAGAGCCTGTATTTCCAGCCCTGCATGCAGTGCGGCATGCAAAGCTGTTGAATACCTGATGCGTCAAATCCCAACAGAAATAAAAAGTTGAAATTACAGGCATAAAGTGGCAGAAGGGAGTTTTTAAGAATGGTAGTGTCAGGAGTGGTGGTATCTCTGACTGTGGGTTGATTGATTGCAACATTTTACCCCCTTCTTGTTAGTCCTGATAAGGGTTGTAAAAACGTGTATAAAAACAGGGAACTTTGCCCAGCTGGACTCATTTCACTTAATGATTATTGCTCAAGGTGGATCAGAGAGAAAACATAAATGAAGCTTTCTATGCTTAGGGTAAATAAAACTTCAGATACATAGGATACTTCAAAGCACGTGAAAGTACTTTTTTCCTTTATTGTAAGGGATTTGCTTTTGGCTGGTGAAATCTCGATACCTCTAGCAAGGTTTTGCGAAAGAGCAAAACTATCCGGATTTGCACTGGTTCCCAGCGTTTCCCAAGCCTTCTTTTCAATTCCTCTGTAGGAGCGGTGCTGACTTCTCGTCGAGGGCGGCTCCAGAAGGGCCTGGCAGCTCGGGCTGAGTCAGAAAGCAGGCAGGGCCTTTTGGCAAACCTCCTTCCTTATTAGTTATGAGCAGCAGACTTGTTTAAAATTTGAAGCACTCTTTACTGAAACCACACTGGCTCATTTGTTTTCAAACATTTCGGGGAAAAGGAAATAAGCCGAGTGATGGGGCGGAGCAGATGAGAGACAGCAGTCCAATGTTCTTCTTTCCTTGGCTGATTAATTTATTGATCTTGCAGAAAGCACCGAGCCTGAAAGTTTTGACCTTCTCTACCTGTGTTGCAGTTTGTCTGTTTGAAAAAAAACATGGTAAAGTCCCATTTATGCCAGGTTGGTTTGTTCCAGCTACTGCTCTCCTTGCTCTGGTGTCAGAGGCTCCCTCACCAGCCCATTAGACAAAACAACAATAAATACATGGGAAAAAGTTTTATAAAGTCTTGCCTGGATTAGTTGTACCCCTATTCAAACCCCTCTGCGTTAAGGCTCAAGAGGTGCTGGGCGCTCATGGGTCCTTCTGGCTGGGGCAGCAGCACCCTGCTGCCGGGGTCTTGGGGCTCCCTCTCCACCAGCCATGGGCCCAGAGCTCCTTAGGACAGCGTCGGCCTCTCTGTTGGCTGCAGCAGACTGTAGTTCCCGTCCTAAAATGCCAATATGTCAGTCAGCTAATTTCTTCCTTATTAAATAGCTGAGTCTCCTTGGTTGCTGTGAGGGGTATAATATTTTCAGGGGATTCTCCATGCTCCCAAGCCTGCAGCAGCTTGGGTGTTGCGGGACACAGTCAAGGAAGAAAACAGCAAACCTGCTCAGTTAGTGCAAGTGCCAGCTCACAACGGTGTGTTTATGTGCTAAAATCCTTGCCTGAATAAACACTGCTGACACTCTGGGTTGTGCGGTCCGTTGCATAGGCAGGCTAAAGAAATCATAGCGTTGAAGCGAAACGCGCGCAGCTGAGCGCCGGGCGAGTCGTGAATCCCAGCTTTTGGCAGCCCCAGCTCCGTTCGGGAGCGGAAGAGGGGCTCCCCAGGCTGCAAACTGGCTGTATTTATTAAATTCCCAATCTCTTCCTGCAAGCCGAAATGAGTAAACGCCCTCATTGTTTTGCCTCATCGTTTATGAGGAGCTGGCGTGCGCCCAGGCGCTGTTCAGAAGTGACAGAGGCGGTGGAATTCCCCACACCTGGAGCCAGCAGCTGCCCCTGCCCCACCACGGGCTGGCTCTGCCCCGGGGACAGCTGCTGCTCCCAGGGCTAGGGCAGGTGGGAAGGTTTAGCCCAGCTGATCTCCAGCCCTTGCTGGTTTTGTTGCTTTTTTTAAACTTTCCTCACCCCCCTCAAATGCCCTTCTTCCCACGCAGTGAAGATGCCCTGCCCCCCGATCAGTTCCTTAGGGAAGGGATTAGGTATTAGCTGGAAAAGCACCTTCTGCTTTAACTTGTCTTTTATCTGGAAAATAAACGACTGCAAAATTTCGTTACGGATCCTGGCACATACTAGCTTTTAATGGTTTCTGTGTGCTGATTGATTTGGAAGTTGAAAGATAGTTGGTTTTGCTCCCAGCTCCAGCTCTGGAAACAGATTAGGTCAAGGTGAGTTGCTTGGATGTCTGCGAGTGAAGTTTGGTGACTCCTGTCACCAAAGAGAAAGAGGAGCTGAGTTAACCTGCTGCCCTTAACCGACTACAGGTTAGTAAACACGTCTGTTGAGGAAGTTTTAGGAGGAAGAGCAGTCAGCTGTGTTGGCTCTGCTGGGTTAATATGCAAACAGTAAACGATTATTCACAGCTCAGGAGATACTGTTCTAGGCAGGCACAGGAGAGGTGACAGGGTAAGAATAAACTCTACTCATGGTAAAGTTGCATTTGAAAGTGACACTGAAAAGCTAAAATTGCATTTTGAATTAAAGGCCCAAGGAGATGGGATGGGTGGCTGGTAGAAGTAAGCGTGTGCATCTGCCTCAAGGTGACGGGTTAGCAGCCCTTTTCAGATCTTGCTTAAACTCAGACATCCCTTGGAAAATCAATCAGGTGAGAAGATCACCAGCCCAAGAAATCATGATGATGACACTCATCAAAATAGAAGGCCTGAGCCCAAATTCATGCCAACGGCATCATTTCCATCTGAGTAAAAGGACCATTATAAACCTCGAGTCAGTCTATATTCCTTAATGAAGTAGTTCTAGGTTTGTACTATTGCAACATATATATGTGTGTATATATGTGTGTGTATATATATATACGAATATAATTTATACTATGTGTTTCCTTAGAGTGTGTTTAAAAACATATATTGGCTCAGGCTAAAAGCTTCTGTTTCACTGTTTCGCTTGGGGTGAGCCATGCAATTACATAGGCCATTTTCACATTTGTAGCCCACTCTTTGATTTTCATAATTCTATTGTGGAGTTGGACAACACCCAATGAAGTCTACGTCTGTGTCCAAAGAGAGTTCTTATATACAAGATGCTCCATCTGTTTGCTAACTGCTCTGGGGTTTAACATTAAATATAAATCCACAATGTGCTCTCTGATGAATCACCTAGAATCTGAGCAAATCATACAGGACCTGAGCTAAGATCCTGTTTGGCTCTTTGTGCTCAAAACCAGGCTTGGACTGTGCCTCCAATGCATTGTAGTGCCTGTAAAACAACAAATAGCATCTTCCCTCCACACAGACGATCAAAAGCAGGATTTGAGATCTCATGGTATGATATTTTGAAAGTCTGGTAAGCTCTGTTCCGCTTCTGTAGATAAACTGCCAATGCAAAATGGGAACGCAAAAGGAACCACAGAAGTTTTTGGAGCCTCAGCGTTGGGCGCAGCCCCTCACTCCCGGCCTCGCCGGCTGCAGCAGGGAGGTGAGACGGCATTTCTGACTCCTGCCTTTGCATGCTTTTCAGCATGGCTTGGGATGGGGAGGGGAAAACCCCTCAGAAATAGGCACAGTCATACTAAGCGTATGCTGCTGCTGCTCTGCTGAGCCGTTCTTACTTTGCAGTGTTTCATAACCCGTGGCACGTTTGCATCGCCGGGATGAAAGCGCTGGAGCAGATGATACGATGGCAGCTAATGCAGTGTGGAATGTGTGCACGTGGCCAGATGGTGAAAAACATCCAAGGTAGCTCATCTGATCACTGAAATTACCCAAAGCTGAACTGCTGCCTATGCCAAGTAACACTGGCTCCCACGGGCCCCAGAGCAGAGCATCAGGGCTGCTTTGCCAGTGGGGCCCTTGGAGACTCCCCCTCCTCCTCCCCCCATCAGAAGCAGGGGGCACGAGGCCTATAAAAATTACTTTTTACTTACCATGAGTTGCCTTGTGCACTATCAAAAGAGCAGAAATGCCATGACATAAGGGCAGGAATAGCCTCACTTCTCCAGGTATTACCCTTGGGGGTTGAAATTTCCATTTCCCAGGGGACTCACAGCTCTCCATAGGTTTTTGGAGGTGCTGCTATGCCTCCACGCATGCCTCACTGACAGGGCCAGGTGTGTATGAAGGCGGTGAAGATCGCCCTGCCAACAGGGCTCCCCATGACCGCGTAGCCATGCCCTGGGCGCAGCGAGGCAGACCTCCCCTCGGTGCTCCCTCACCCTTCGGCATCCGCGGGCTAGACACATCCACAGACACCTACAGCGGGACCCGGATAGCCGCACGTACCCCAACCAGTTTGCAAAATCCGAACTAACAGCAGCGAGCTCACCTGAAACAAATCCGTATGGCGTGCCAAAGATTGAAAGCCATTCATGCTGAACCAGAGGAAAGGTTTGGGAATGGTTTTTTTGTTTTGTTTTTTTCAAGAAATGTGAATAATTTCCCATTAGCATGAGTTTTCTGCCTTGTCCATGCATGAATTCACAAGTCAGGGGCTGGGTTGCCACAAGTGTTTTGGTGCGGTTCCCACAAGACTGCTTTTGGTTTTATAACCTGTTTTTAGAAATGCGCTGGAGCTTTTCAGCCCAGTCGTCGTTTTAGATGCTCCCTCTGTTGGCTACAGTGAGAATTATGATACAGTAATGAAAAACCTCAGGCGAAAATTCAGTTGCTATGAAATGACTGGGTTAAGAGGAAAAATTCCCTTTCTTTATTCCTCCACCGTACTCTGAACCCCACATCTCGATGGCACTGGGCGTACTGCACCTCTCCTGATCCTGGCACAGTGGTTGTGGGAGAGGTCTTAATATAAATTATATTCTCTCTTTAACAAATTCCACCTCTCCTATATCCTTAGACTGTCTTATGATGGGAAGTCCTGTGTTTTGTAGAGATTCTGCTTCAGGAAAGAACAAGTGGTTGTGATGGAAATATTTAGTGTTCTCTTGCTTATACAAAGCCAGAAAGAGTTATTTAAAATATAGCTTCTGTAAAAACAAGTTTTAAAGGAGACATTGCAGGGTTTCTTTTTTTGTTTTCTTTTGTCTGTCTTGCTGTTGAACAGTTGATAAACACTTTAAAATGCTGTAGAAAATCATTGTGAAAAATTATTAAATTTACATTAGGGGTAAAAATTAGTTGTCTTTTATTAATGATGTGCTACCAACTATTTAAACAACAGCTATAAAAGAAATAAATGCCATTGAATTAGTGCCAGAAAAAAAATGGAATTAAGAGCAAGGAGAAAATGTGGGCCTCTTCTGAGGATGGAAAAAACAAAACGTGGCCAAGCTCTGAAGAGTTTTCCAAGTGCCACGCAAGGAGCAGAGCTGGGCCAGGAGGGACGCGGTGCAAGGCACGGCCGGCGGGACAGGGGATGCTGAGGAGGTTTGAGGGTGGCTTTGTGGATGTGGAGACACGAGACTGCGTGGGCTGCCTGGCCGTGGGGTGGGGGGACACCCGGTCCCAGCCCCACCACGCACCCACTGCTGCTGCTGTCCCGCAACGGAGGAGGGCAGGAGGGGGGAAGCAGGGGGACGGGGAAATGTCGCTCCAGCACCATCGGGGCCTCCAGTGCAGTCAGCGATGCACTTGGCACCGGGCTCAGCCTCCAAGCTTGTCTCTCCCGTGAGTTTTGACGTGTCTGCTGGCCCCGTGTGGATGTCTCATACTCAGCAGCACCGGAGTTCTGCAAAAAAAGCGCGCTGTATCTACGGCAGATTAATGCTGGAATGAAGATGCCTCGCATACGCATCTAATGCCGTTTGAAGGTGCTGTGGAGGATTTTGTGCCAGACACCATCAGTCCTTGGTGCCCGTGGAAGCGCAGCCCCGACACAGCGAGTCGGGCACCCAGCACGGGAGGATGGGCACGGCTGCACCCGGCCATGGGAGGCACTGCCCTGGCCTTGCCGGGCCCTGCACAGCCAGACTTTTTACTAAATCTAAGAAAACACGACTGGGAAAAACATTCTATGCAGCCCAGCCTGTTTTTAATGCATTCGGTTTAATCCAAGCAGGAGTATAACTCCTGCTGACTTAAAAATAGCCAAGTCCT
>KL259913.1:8451-20592 GCA_000699545.1 Podiceps cristatus | reverse complement strand
AAAGCTTTATATTCTGTGAAAGCCGCAGGACCCTGCTGCAGAAAATGGCAACCCCCCACATTAGGGTATTTCAACAGTAATGCTGTGGCTATTAATAAACGGGAGAGCGGGGGAAGAAAATGGGTCACAGTTCCGAAAGGATGCGAAAGGAAGGCAAACAGGAATGAAAACGGAACTAGCACTTTCACTGGCTAAACCAGATTTCAAACATCATCTGTAAATATATAAAAAATGTGTTTATAGATCAGAACGGAGAACACGGGCTCTGCTGTCTATCTTGAAAGAGAAGAACAGCACTAGAGCAGGTATCGTCCACTACCCAACCCCAGCAGATGTGGTCACCAGTAGTCGTTTGGCAGAAATGACCCAAGAGGAGGTCACCCTCGCAGCCCACGGCCACACACGCAGGGTTTCCTGCCTTGAAAACAGCCACCTGGCCTTTGGGTCAGCATTTCTTCAGGAACTTTGAGGTCTCCTGTGTTGTTTTGCTGACCTCTGCTAAGCGAACACTCAAATTGGAAATGTACATCAGAAAATAAAATCAGTGGTCCTCGAGAAGAAAAAAAAAAAAAACCAAAACCACAGCTATATTTCACTTTATTTATTTGTTTTGATAACACATCTCAATCACACTTGCTTCATTAGACCTTACAAGATCTTTCCCTGCACTGGGAAAAAAGCAAAAACCAGTCATGCATAAGATATTGAATGCATTCACATCAAGTATGTTGTACTTTGGGGTTTCGAACATCATAAATAAGAGAAAATTAAACCAACTGGTTTCTGTTTGGTTGTTTTTTCTTTTAACATCATCGTTACAGATCATAGCAGCTTGAAAGGTTTAACACAGGTTAATCTACTTCTAATATTTTTATTTGAAAAAGTTTCTAATAAATTTTGGTAAGAGATTAAAAAATTACAGAAGCCCCAACACTACAAAATAATGTTTTAAAGATAAAGCATTTATTTTTAGTTTGTAGGGCTTAAAACCTTGGCCTTTCTGATTTGGCTAGGGATGCAATTTTGGAATTACTTAGACGAAGGTTAGGAAATTCAACGTATTTTTGATTTTTGTGCACCATGAAATGTCTTTAAATGGGCCTGGACTTTCAGAAATGCTGAACATCTTTAAGAGGTTCCAAGCAAGGGAAGACAAAACCTCCAATTGTTCCTGTGAATATTGGCCAGAATACTGGGGACCTGCTAATATAGTTCCCGGGTCTATGAAAGTTGCATGCAAATGACTATAGGTTCTGTTCTGTGAGTTTTGGGGGGGTTTGGGTGGGGGTTTTTTTGTTGTTTTTATTTCAAAGCCTTACATTTGAATGCTTTGACGGCCATCAGGAACAAGATTCTTGCAATGGATAGATAACGTCTAACTGTAGGAGGGGAAAAAAAGCTATCTACAAAAAGTAGTTAGCCATACGCATTGATTTAATGAAAAGATAAGCAGGGAAACATTATCTTCTTTTAGAAGACGGACTTTTTACCGTGCACAGGTGAAATACTGTTACAAATACTTGTATGGTCCTACAATGTGCAAAGTGCCCTGAACTGCTTTGTTCATAACCAAGGAACGAAGGTGCTTGGCACGCCCGAGGAAACACTTCAGGAGGTCGGACTAAACACGGGAGCAAATTGAGGTGTTGCAACATGCATTAATCTTAAATCTCTTGCTATCAGGCACCAGCTTTCTGTAACCGTGCCTGCCGGCCCCGCTTGAGCTCTCGGCCGAGTCAGTGCTCTGCTGCTGGGAGCTCGCAGCAGCTCAGCTGGAAACAACCCTGAACGTTCAACTTCGGGCACGGGGACTGCGTGCAAAGGCGAACAAAGCCAGGTAGGGGGAAAGCTGAGTTTGGACTAACACTTACTCCAAGGTTTACACTGAATTTTAATCAAGTTACATGTGCAGCTATATACGAAAAGGTCTTTATATAGCTGGACTCGGACCTCTTTATAGGATCCATCACATATCTTTGCAGCTATCACTTACTTAAACCATGCAGCTGCAAGATAAAAGTAGTCAAGCAATTCTGACAGAACTAGTTAATACTGTAAGATCTCATTCAAGTTGTGCTGCGATCTTGGATGTCGCATCAAGCTGGTGATGACTTAGTAAACACATTCAGTCCAGTTACATACTTACTACCATTTCTTGTGCCAAGCCTTTAATGTGCTTCAGTGCATGAAGAAAATTTACAGCCAACTCCAGGAATATATATTCTAGCTCTCCATTTCATTTCAGTTAAAAAACCACAGCAGTAATTGTATTATAGCTTCATAGCAGATATTTATAACTTAGCTATAAGCAAATGCTCATCTAAAGCTTTGCACACAGCTCTCAGGCAAACTTAATTATTATAGAATTTATAGGAACATTAACCACTTTTTTTTTTTTTTTTTTCCCAGTACTACAGTTACTAGTATCTTTTAATGACAGTAGGTGGATATAAATTACATCTTTTCTGACATGGGTTTACTCTTTAAGTGGGAAAGCCAGGAAGAAGCCTCCTGCTACAACGCAGTCTAACTTTTCTTTTTTTTTTTTTAAAACTCTTTAAGTCATAGTTTAAAGTCAGGTAAATGGAGCTGTCTCCATACAGACTCTGGAGCAGACTAGTCGTTTGTCTTTTGAATGGACAACTCTGGTTGCTATCATCTGTTGTAAATGTAAATTGTATCTACTGAAGTTGTGCTTATGGGGGAAAGGAGGAAAGACGGTTCAAATCCAGAAAAAAAGTTAGAATTTTTCTGCAGTGTTAATTGGATATCTTCACCAAAATTTATTCTGATTCAGATTGTCACTTGACTGCTCTAAATCCACCAACTCTTTGTAATGATCTAAATGGAAGAATAATCTGAGCCACTTTGATTTGTGACCTCCATGTGAACCTCTGCCCAGAAATGAGCTTCAGCCTGCATGACTGAAGGGCCTTGTCTCATTAATAAGCTTTACTTAACATGTACAACCACATTAACAACCTGATGTTTCTAGGGAGCAAGGATTCTGCGAAGCCATTCTCTTATTTAAAATACCAGTGAAGCGGATTGGTCTGCATATATTCTAAATGACAGGAGGCAGTTTGATCTACCAGTACCTTTTTGTTGTTGTTTTAAGGAACTACTCAGTATCCTGCCATAAGAAACGCTGGAATGAAATTGCCTTTGGCATGATCTCCCAACAGCCAAGAAGCCTCACCTCGCGGGATGTTCACGGGAGCCAGGACAGGGATCAGCTAAACGCCCAGGAGGACCCGCAGCCTAGCAGCACCCCCGGCACGGCGCAGGCTGCTCAGAGCCAGCTATCAGAGAAGGATGGAAGATCAAAAGCTACGGGATCTGCTCAGTGCCTGCCAGTCACCGTCATGTCCATCTGCTCCACCAGCGCCTGGGGATTTAGCTTCACCGCTCCCTTGCCAGGTAGGAAATTACTACTCCCTCGCTTGCAAAAGAAGAAAGTGAGGCATAAGAAGATTAAGTTGTTCTCCCGGAATCCCACGGGAAGTCTGTGGTAAAGCTGAGGATGAATTTAATCCACTAGTTTAGTCATGGGGCAGCCATTCTCTCCTCTTTGCCTGAAAACACTGGGCTTTTGACACAACCTTTGCTTCTGCAGGCCGTAAGCACCTTGGGCAATATACGCTGTGACAAGAGCTCTCCCTTCCCTCTCCTGCCCGTCTGAATTTTACAGACTGGCTCAAACTGCAGAGATTTGCGCACAACAGTGAGACCATCTTACCTAGTGTTTTGGGTCAGTCTATAAGACTGGCGAAGCTTAGCTGCAAAGCTCAGATTCAAATCTTCCGTACGGACCAGAGCCCGCTTCTCTTTGCTTGCTTCCCTCCTTCCAGGAAGCGTGAAACATAATAAACACTACAAGCACAAAAGAAAAGTCAATGAACAAAAACTACTATTAATTACAAACATTAGTGCAAACCACACAGTAGATTTTTTTTTTTTTTTTTTTTAGTACGCTCAGTATTTTCTGTAAGGAGGTCATGAAGCTGAATGTGACAAAGTCACACTCTTTAGCCAAGTAAGTAGTCAGCTTTGAAGCTCACTGCTGCTACACATAGTATTTTATCCCATATATTTGTATGTATGCTGTAATATTTTTTATTGAAAATATATTTAGTCCTGTGCTTTTATAAAATATAAATAACTAAAAGGCGATAAAGACCAAATTCCAAAGCTAAATTGCATGTCTGGCTAGGAGACTTGTCTAGCATCATCTTAACTGCCTAGAAGATATTTTTCTTTTAAATTTAAATGAACCATTTGTCTATGTGCCCAAAAGCCAACACCTAAATCCATGCTTGACATTCAAATGCGTGATTCTGCTGTCAAAGGTGAGTGCTCACACTTTCTTTGACATCAGAGTTCAACACTGTTGAAAATTAGCTCCCACTTTTACATATTCAGATGTAGATGTAGGTGTTTGGCTTTTTACCTCACATCATTTGAAAACTGGAGTCTTTGTGTCTAATTAAGGGTCAAAGCTTGAAAGTTCCAGCCAGTTAAGTATGCTACAGGAATGCTGATCTCCCTGCTCAGCCTTTGTGTATGTTTGGCAATAGTCATCTGAAAGAAGGTGAAAAAAAAAATCATCGAAGTTTGAAAAAGTACTTTGCAAAACACTTTGCTGGACAAGGCCAATGGAGCTAGCGAACGCTGTAGTCAGTGGTCTGTGACCCCCAGCAGCTGAACCGATGAAGTCCGAATTTGGAAAAGTGCACTTTTTCATTGTTTGCTCTTTTGCAATAACAGACACCGGAGCTGAGCACCCCGTGTCTTCGAGAGAGACTCTCTCTTCAGAGGTTTTCATCCAGCCATTTTATATAGCTGTTTCTGGTCTGAATGCCCGCAGAGAAATCAGTAGGCCAAATGGTGAATATCATACAGCCATGAAAGCAGTCATCGAAGTGATCGAGCGTGACTTCCACGCCGGCGTTCTCCAAGCGCTTGGCGTACATCACCCCATCATCTCGCAGGACGTCATTCTCGCAGGTCAGGATGTAAGTCTTTGGCTGCAGCTGCAGCGTTTCATTTTCCGCAAGGAGTGGGACTGCTCGTACATCAAGCAGCGCTGGTATCTCCTTGATGATTTCAGCCTTGCCTGTGGTTTGTACGACAGGCTTGTAGTTCTTTTTGAATGATGAAGGCAGTAGAGATGTCCAGTTCAGACGTCCTCTGAAAGACAGAGCTTGGCCAACGTCAAGAGCGGTGTGGTTGTTAATCAGCAGTGAATGAGCCAAGTCATAATTACCATTGAAATAATCTATCCAGTAGTTGATCATGACGTAACGAGGAAGAACAGGCATGTTCATGTTCTGCTGGTAAGAAGGTGTATTGAAGTCAAATGCCTGCAGGACTGGATAAATTAAGGCCTGCAGTTTCGGTCTGATGGTCAAACGCTCATCTTTGCTAAGCTGTGGGAAAAATACAGGATAGAATTTAGATCATAAAGAAAATAAATGTTATAATATCAACCTTGAACTTCACAGAAGCAATCATTCATTTGACAGCTTTTAGGCCAAATTCTGCTCTTAGGCAGATAATGTTGCTGTTTTCTCTGAAATATTAGCAGCCTGATCTTTTTCTTCTCTTGTAAGGATGGCAATTGGGGCAGACCCAGTATCCCAGTCTCCCACAGAAATCAGTGGCAGAAGTTTACTGAAGGGTGTTAAGAAGGAAAAAAAGGTGTAAAGTGGCATTTCGCTAACACAGTTCCCAGTGTAACAACTTGCAACTGAGGGACTTCCTGAATCAAAGGAGCTATTCTTGCTTTTAACCGGTTTTCATGGATTTTTCTTTGACAAATTTATCTAATTGTTTTTTCAGCATATGCAAACTGTTGACATCCAGAGTCTTCTGCAGCAAAGGCTCACTGCGTGCTTGAACCTGCCATCTGCATTTGGTTTGAGCCTATCAATTATACATTTGCTGCCCCCTAATTCTTTTACTGGAAGAATCAACGAACACTTGTTTTGCTTCACCTTCTACACAGATACACAGTACCCTATCAATGTCTCATCTTGTCTGCCTCTTTTTCAGGCTGAAGAATCTTAGTGTATTTAAGCTCTCCCTGAAAGAGTCCTACATCACTGATTTTAAAAGAATTATGCACCAGGAAAATGAATTAGGATTGCTGTTTCTAAAACGTGGATCTACCATCTTTATCAGTCCTCAATATCGAACCTTTTAGTGTAATTGTCCCGTATTAATTTTTTCACCCTAATTCAATATTGCAAGGTTGTCATGGATTATCAGTTGCCCGGCCATGGTATCCGCTTTCTTATCACCAATGTTACGGCAATACAAAACAGCTGATAATAATATTTGACTCAACCATGAAAACTATTATTACTTGCCCCAGGCTACCTTTAAAATCTTTACTAGATTAAATGTAGATTACATTTAAACTGCAGATACACAAAAGAAATTTCCTTAAAATTGTGAAAAGCTACAGGAAGACAATTTAACAGAAGAATTAAGCTTTATTTATTATAGGTTTTGTCCTTCATTTGTATTGGAAAAAAATAAAAACATATGTTCAGAGACAAGCATCTTAAAATAGCAAGCTAAATGGACAAATGATGCATGCACCTAGCTACCTACTTAGAAAAATGAAAAAATTACCAGTAAAAAGGGTAAAAAAAGGTCATTTAGCTGCTTGCTCTTAAGATCTGGCCCATAACAACTCGAAACTGTAGTAAGACACTGCAAGCTATGTGGTTCATATTGCGATTGACCCATTTTTCTTCTGTAAAGTGACTAGATGCTGGCTTTCTCACATTCTGTCTTTAGGGCTGGCACATCGCCTTGTGATGAGGCAGCACAAAGAATCTGTCAACCTATACGCATCACTGAATTAGGGAATGTCATCGTGTAATAAATGACAGTCACTGGATGTTACCTGCTGACACACAGCAGCTGCCAAATTTCCTCCTGCACTATCGCCAGAAACTGCAATTCGACTTGGGTCAACTGAATACTCAGCTAAGACATCAGGCTGCAAAAAATGCTTAGTAGCACGAAGAGCATCGTGGAATTGCTCGGGGAAGCACACCTCTGGTACCAGCCTGTATCTACAAAGAAAAGAGGTGAGAAACAATTATTACCGTGAACGTATCTATCTCTCTTTCAGGATTAAAAGGTGCTATCCGGTATCCCTTAATGGCAAATAACTATTTCATTAGGATAAATACTACGGGAAAAATATGAGGTGTGTAATACTTACGTAAGACTTAATCTTATCATTAACGTTCTAATCCTGAAAGATTAATACAAACCCACTAGATAGAATAATAGCGAGATCATATAAAATTGTGCAGCACTTCCCTAGGATTTCCCAACAGAGGACTTCATCATACATCATAAAAAATGAATGAATATTTAAAACACCCTCGGTAAGGAAGTCATTATAATCAGCCTGCTTTGGATCCAAATCCCCACCTTAACTAGTAAAAGGGAGAACGTCATATACGCCCAACAAATTCTACTGAACCAAACACCTAATCAGTTCTGTTCCCTGAATTTTTACCTGTGCTTGGAAGAGAATGGACCTTGCTATACCTCTGTGCCATGAAATGAACAACAGCCAAGAAGTGAAGTAAGACCAGTTTGCTCCAACGCAAGAGATTCAGTAATTCCTCTCCTTTATTGAGGAGTGGAGCAGGAATATACCCATTGCGCAGGTGGAGAGACCGAGGTGCAGAGAGCCACAGTCTGCCCAGGAACAGTCAGCAGCTGAGTCCCATTCACGAGATTTTCTCAGTTGCTAAACAACAGCGCAGTAGTCTCTTCATATTTACTGAATAATTTGTAATCTAGGAGTTGTTACTAGGCCTTATGGTACAAAACATGTCTTCTAGCTTTTTTCAATCAACAGATTTTACATATTCTCAGTAGAGCGGAACAAAACAAAATCCAGTTTTCCGATTCAAAACATTTTCTTCAGAATCTAAGCTAAAAAGAGTTTCATAGGCAGAATAAATTTTAAACTTAGGTTACACAAAAAGTGTTTTAAACTGCAAATCTGACTTACTTTCAGAAAGCAATCTATATATTGCATTACTTGCAAAGGAATATGAGAGAGTCTGTTGGGAAATCCTTGCAAAACTGGTAACAGACTCTGTATGTATCATGAAAGTGAGACGTGCAATTAAACCAATGAGAAATCTAATTAGACTTCACTAATTGAGTACAAACGCCTTGACTGAGAGATATAATGGCTAAGGAGAAGCGGTAAACATTAACTCGGAGAAACAGGCAGAATTCTATCACCATAAATCAGAAAAGGAATAATAAGGAACTTTTCAAGACTGTGATTGCTGCTCCTCTGCAATAACCAACAGCTGCTTTTTTACTTTTCATTGTTTCTACTAATGAACAACAAAGAAGTAAAAAAAGCAACCCTTTAAAGTACACTACACTATGTATTGAATGAGTAACATCAACTCCATATAATTAAGTTGCAATTAGATCAGAGCGCTTGGTATGTAATCAACTGCAGGTGGGAAACTTGAGTAGTTCTATCAAGTGACTGGGTTTGCAATAGAAAATATTGAAGTTGACAATAAGGACGGGCAAAAGTCCAATCCAGTCGGCGTCATCTAGGTAATGTCGTTAGCTTGTCGAGAGGTTTGTTTACCTTGGAATTGTTCGGCAAGTTAAAAAAGCATCCCTGCTTCGCTGTTGTCTGGCGCCCTGGCAGTCCTCTGCTCTTGAGTGGAGTACAAGGCTTAAACGAGATGGCTGGAACAGTGGGAGACTGAGAGCCGCGGGAAACTGCCAGGCTCCACAGCGTATCCGGCTTAAGGAGCAGGGGCAACGTGATTTGGGAATTTTCACGTTGCAGTCCCTTGCTAAATATGAATTAGAAACTGTGCTTTATAGACAGACTTGAGGGGAGTTGAATATATATTTATAATATCTATTAAATAGGGTCTATTATTTAAAATATTGTATATATAAAATATTAACTCTTTATATTAAAATATACCTTGCAGCAGTGGGAGTGGCCACTGAGGATAGGAAAAGTCCCTCTTCTTACATAGAGAGACATAGAGAAATGGTTCAGCCTTTCTTCAGGTATTTATCACATCCAAATGTGTTTGGGTTTTAAAGTTGACAAGAATTTACAGCATCGTAAGGTGGCACTTGAGTGATCTCAGGTTTTAGCTGCCCTCCTTAGATGTAGGTAAAATTGCAAGATGTGCTAAAATTTGTGGTTTAGTATTTGTCCAACTGGATTAAATGCTACTTTCTTTTCCTACATTTCTGCCTTCTAAAATAATTAGAAACCCGAATTAATTTTTTATTTCATTCCAATTTGTTGTAATTTTTAAAGGATAAAAATATCAGACTGGTAAAAGAGTTATTGTCCAAGTAAAAGCCTTATACACAACCAGCCACAAGGAAAAAGCTAAAAGAACTAAGTTACATATTTCTAATACCTTAAAATTACTTGATCGGTTTTAGATTACTCACTCAACTGAGATGATGACAGCATTGAGAGATTCAGCCATGATTCTGCAGAGATTGTTATAAAGGCTTGTTCCTGGAAGGAAAAGATATGGTGATAGGGACATACAAGTCCATTTATGTCAGTATTCACAAAGCTGCACGTAGCCTTCTTGGAAAATATAAAGACATGACACAAATATAAGCAAAGTAAATGAGATCAGCTTGCAATAGATGAAGTGGCAAGTACATACTGTCGCAGGAGGAACATAATTCACGCCTTGAGAAGTCCTGCGGTCTAATGCTTTCTTTCTCATCTGTTCCTTGGTGACCCGGGGCATGCCATTTCATCCACCTATCACAATTCTCTCAGTTGGGCAAAATTTAAGGTACCCAGTGGCTTGGGGGGCATTAGCATCCAGAGGCAGTTATTACCGTATGAGTCACTGCTGTGGTTCATTACATTATAGCATGCATTGCTTTGATTCAAATGAGTTGCCCTGTTAACATCAACTGGACACATTTAAGGGAGGATTAATCACAGCTGTCCTATTTATCAATGGACTGATTTTCTTTAATTTTATTCCTTTCCAGTTACTTAATCATTGGTTCCCGGTACTATAAAATATACTAAGACACTAAGCGTTTTCTAAAGTATCTAGTCTTAGAATTTAGCATTTAGCTGTAACATTGGTGCCATCAACTTCCGCATCCTGGACTCGAGGATAGCATCTGACTTAGCTGAATTACAGTCATCCAAACAAAGCGTGGCAATTTCGTATAGGCTTTTTGCATAAGAGTCATGTGCAAACTGTTACAGAACAAATGAGGCAGGCAGGACGCTATCAAACATCCCTTAGGCAGGCCAAAGCAGCACAGTTCCTCTGTAGGAAGAGGAGCAAAATTTTTAACTGCTATAGGACCACGGGACAAAGAGACTGGGATTTCCAAAGGCACGTGAAGGCCAGATTTTTAAGTTATTTAGGAACCTAAATCTCACTTAAATCATGGTCTAAGTGACTTATACATGCATAATCCAAATGCAATCAACAGTCTTTGTTTTGGAACATTTCGGAAAACCCCATTAATGTTCTTTTTCTATAGATGAAGCTATAAAATGCATCAGGGCTGTAGGGACTTCGTGATGTCATGGGAGCAACGGGGAAGGAAAAGGGGGAAGACAGCAGCCATGGAGCAGCCATGAGAACCACACTCCTGTACGACGTGGAAGGATCAGTGGTTAGCTTATTGTTGTCTATAGCTATAGCTTACTTCTCTGCTCATGTTTGTGGCTTCCATGTTAACTGGAGTAAATAGCATGAATTTTCAAGGTAATTTCTGGTAGTGGGGGCAGTGGTCCCCTAAGGGAGTGGGCCAGGCCACGGGACGGGAACCCACCTCCACCATTTCCTTCATCACACTGCCCGTTGCCTGTGATCGGCAATGTGTATTCCGAGTACGTGTTAAGAGCCAAACATCGGCAATGCCGTTATATGCAGTGTTGTTCAGCCCACACTTCTGCTAATTATTGTGTGAAAATGGGGCAATCCCCTTACGCGTAGTCACTGGATCCCCATCACCAAGAATCGACATTTGCCCATGACCACAGCACTCATCATAGAAAACGGGGGACTGGCCTGAACAGCCCATCCAGGCATCCCGGGAATTTAAACAATAACCTATTTTGTTATAACCTCAGGATGTAAGGGAGGTAACCTTTTGGTCCTTTCACAGCTCAGGTGCAGATAAGATACACATTTTTACCATGTGTTCACAGTATTTTTCCCCCTCTCTCCTTATAGCTGATCTACCAGAGTGAAGAGTTACCACTGAATTCAGGTACGTCTTAGCAAAATTGTCATCCCTGGCAGGAAAAACGGCGTTTGGCTTCTCCTGCTAGGAGAAAACCAGATCAGAATCCGATTTCATTACTGGCAGACACATACTTGCACTTGCCAAGGCCCAGCCCCCTCCGTGGATGTAAACAACGCTGCGCTTGAGCCTTTCATCTCGCTTCCCAGGAGGTTCAAACACTCTGACTTCCACACCATCAAAAACAGCATCCGTGATCTTAATGTCTTCAGAGGAGACAGACTTCAGCTTGTCAAAGGTCCAAATCAAATAATTCAGAACTGTCAAGTGATGGCTGAGTCTCAGATAGTGAATCAGGTGACACTGGGGGGGTGGGGAAGAAAAAAAAGATATTTCTCTTACTTCAGAGCATATCATACGATATTAAATTGATGTTTAATGCAACCATCTTCAAATGGCAGGTCCTATACAAAAATAAATATGGATTCTTGGCATATTCACTGAAAAATGAATGATTAGCAAAGACCTCTAATGCTTTTAAAGCTGTATTAAAACAAATCCCTGTCCATACAAGATTCTCTGTTGTCAAAATATACAAACCACGAGCACTACGTGGGTCGAGACAACTGTGAACGAGCACTCAGCTCCTTGCCTTTGGAAGACACCTCGGAAAGGAGGGGAACCTCACCAGCGCGTTCCACTGTGGGACCTGAGAGGCTCCCGGAGCGGGGCCAGCAGACGGCAATACCACACAGGTAGGGTTTCAGTGAGGAACGGTATCAAAAATGCACAGTATTTCTCTTCTTCCATCCCAAAGCATAAGTCTTTCCACTTCTGAATTAATAAAGTTCTCAAGGATTGCAA
>JMFS01021668.1:0-29032 GCA_000699545.1 Podiceps cristatus | reverse complement strand
AGCCTGCGAGCCGCGGGACTTCCCGGGATTGTACGCGTGCGAGTGTGCTCGCCACATAAATATTGAGCGCCGGCACTGTGTCGTATTTATATAGACTTAATAAAGAGCCGCCGACTACGCGTTTGGACGACAATAGCGCTGTCATACTAACGTGGGGATGGAGCCGAAAAAAGGATAAATACTCCTACTTAAATCGATAGGATTAATACGCCGAGAAAAAGCACTTCGGAAGCGGTGCCTGGGACTTCCAGAAGTCGCCCTGCCGCTACTCCGCGGCCTCGGGACAGCCTCCGCACTCCTCCTCTCCCTCCTGCCGCGCTGAACCCCGCTCCGCAGTTGGAGGGACTGAAGGATGTGTTAGATGATGCCCGGGGCAATACACAGACACGTGGCTGGAGGAGTCCTAGGAGTGAACCCCGCTCTGGAAAGCTGAATTCCTGAATCTGAGCCCACTTCTTCCACCTGCCCCTGAACGTTTGCGCACCGGGGCTGCAGAAGCACAGAATTAACATACACAGCGGGGATCTAGATCAATGTCTAAAGCATCCCTTTTCCCCTTATTTTGCATGCATACTTCAAAAACTATCTCAGTTCATTTTCTTTTTTTGAAGCTCTTTAGCTCCAATCTTGTAAGCAGTTACAGATGTGTTTATCCACGGCATTCAGTCCCGTGGAATCTACGGGAATATACGCTGTATGTCAAGTTAAATGCGTACATAACAGTTTGCAGAATAAGGGCCTTATTTTCCATAGTGAAGAAAAAAGAAAGAAACAAACAAAAAATAAATCAAGCCCTACACTTCTTTCATAAGCAAAGGGAATCTACAGAGTTTCATGGAATGTGATATATTGGGCATTTTACTTCCCAAAGGAATGCCTGATCCTTGTGTTCCCTAAATCTACAACATCTAGAAATCTTCTCTGACTTTGCATGCTGTAGCAGAATATGAATGATCATTTACTGACACTTAAACCAGTTTAAGGAATACCAGTTTAAGGAAATTTACCAGTTCCCTTATATATTCCTTATATTTCCTTATACATTCCTATATAAGGATTATATATAGGTCTGCTCTCCCTGGAAGGATTTGAGCCTTTGTTTTTATCTTGCAGCACAGTCTAACAAAGGCTTGTACTCTTAACTATTCTTAATCATAAGTATGGTGATACACTTGCTAATTGTGTTTGTATGTCCTAGGAGGGCTTAGATTTTGCTCCCTAACTAGCATTCCCACATGTTTACTGTGGAGGTATTTGGCTGCCCACCTGTTATAACAGGCCAAAGAACAGAAACATTTTATTATCTGAAAATAGCCTTTGTTATTTGTTGATTGAAGTTTGAGGCAGAAAGGTAGAAAACTATTGCTATGTGATTTGGAAAAAAAGAAACAAACTGACACTGCCAAATAACATCCACAGCTACAGGTTTAAAATGTCACTTTCTATATGTTTCATTAAACCCTTTAAAAGTGGGCACAAAAGAAGTACCTGAGTGCTTTTAAGATTTTGTATGCAGGCTGTCAGTATTAGTAAAATACGCAGTGTTTCCCTCTATCGCTTCCTGCAATGATTTTTCAGTTATGTTTGTTCCCATCAACAGTGCAGGGAGACAAAGATGTGCTTCAAGAATAGAAGTAGCCTGGAATATGGTGGAACAGTTTGAGTGTCATATATAAATCTTTTTAGGTTTTAATCACATTTTTTCATTAAATACAATGGAATAGTTGCAACTTTCATGGGTTAAGGTTTTTGTGAGGTCTTCTCAGAAAAGTGGTGAGTGCTGGGCTAACCAGCTCTGCCACTTTTAAAGAGGGATGTACGGCTGCGTGTGACAGCACAGGAGCATCGCTCTGGCCTTCTCAATACACAAATAGTGAATATATAACTCTCCAGGCTGACATCTTCCAGCACCACCTGAGGGAGTCAGTCACACAACTCAGCTTTGGCAATATCAGTCTATAAATTGAAGGGTCAGTATCAGAGAGGGTATGTAAAACATTTAAGGTGCATGCTAGTAGGAAGCCTTTTAAGCCAAGTTGAAATAGCACGGTCAAAATACTGGAGCAAGGCGTGAGTGACGGGAGTTAAGGCTGTTTGTATTCACCTCCAACTTTGGTTCCATTACTCAAACAAAACATTGAGTGGTTTTCAGCCCCCCTCCATCCCTCCTTGGGCTTCTTGACAGTCTGGACATTTACAATAAGAAGGTGCTGCTAGGTACAGTGTTAAATAGCCCGTGTGCCTTGACTCATCTATCATTCTAAAACTGCACATTACTAGATTAACCTCTTCTTCATATTAGTAATGGTGGGGTTCTAAAATGTAGCTTGATCAGATACAGGTCAAGGGAGGGATTAACTTATGCATTTGTTCTCAAATGCTACTTTCCGCAAGTAGTTCTGTGTACAGATTGGTACGTATAGCCATTTTGATGAGAAATTACAAAGGCATTGGGCTCCCAAGAAACAATTTGTGTGCATCTGGGAAAAATTCTTGTTTTTTCATTTGTCCACAGTTATAAACGTACACATGGATTACATGGGTATTGCCTCTGAAGCTTGCAACTCCTTTGGTCTTTCTGCAAAGACTTTTGGAAAATACCTCAGATCATGGATCATTTTTTCAGCAAAAGCCTCATAATGACTCCCAGTTGTTCAAAACTTCCCCTAGGCCATCAACATCTTGTATGCAATCACATTTTATGAGCTTATAGGATAGAGTTTCAGTTATTCATACAAAATAAAAGAGCATGTCTCACCTTAACTGAATTGCTGTGGAGATGGCCCTCAAGTATCAGAAGAAACACGGTAAACTTCAGACAGCAGTTTCCAGTTCTATACTGGCTTATACTGTGGCCAGCAAAGAGCTGATGAGGGACCCTCATAAAGCTGTGGTTTATGTTACGTTGAGATTGCACACAAACACACTTCTCAGTATTCACACTGGTACTTTACAGTCTTGTAAGAAAAGCTCTATAAATGAGCAACCTTATTGTATATCATGCAGCTGGGTACAGTTCATCCGAAGAGGGGATCGGCATGTTACAGCTTTCCGAGGCTGTCTTTTTCAGCTTTTTAACCTGAGTGACCCATCCTTCATTCATACAGGTATACTAAAGGTTTACAGACAGACTTTGCCATGCTGACCCCACATACGCAAAAAAAAAACCAAAAAACCCAAAACAAAACAAAAAAACCCCACTAAACCCCTCCCCAAAACCAAAAAAAACAAAACCATGGTAAAGGGCTCAGAAAATGTCCTTCTGTGCAAAGCCCAGAAACAACTGGAATTTATGCAGGGAAGAATTACAGGGGGAAAAGACTGCATCAGCCCTTATCTGTCAGTGCTCCACTGACCCTTTCAGCCTCAGTCAGGCATTTCTGTGGTCATAGTTGGATTCTCCTTACATACTTCAAAGCCAAGGATACCCATAGCTCTTAATCCCTTCTGTTTAAGTGGTAAAATGGACTACACTTCATAGCCTGCCAACATGCTGGTCAAAACACATCAGTAAGGTGACCTCCCAAAGCATTATGAACTATTTATTTCGCACAGACCCAGCTTCCACATGGCTGTTACTCACCGCTCTATTTGGGACCAAGTGGTGGGTGACTAGGGGACGACTCTTTCCAAGCCACAACAGGTTGCCAGAGAAGCAAAGAGAAAATAGCAGTCTATCGTCTGTTGGCTTTGTGAGCTATAACTGATTTCCCAAAGAAGTGCCACTGGCTAACAGAGGACTGTTGTGTCCTCTTGAGGCTGGCAAGTGGGCCAAGGGGAGTGGATTGGGACAGTGGTCCTACCTTTAGTGATTTGGGGATTGGTTTGGGGTTTGGTTTGGTTTGGTTTTTGTTTTTTGTTTTTTCTTTTTCCAGAAGGTATTTTCAGTAACGTCAGGTTTAACATACAGCACTGGAGAATACACCTTCTGTTTAGTTTAAAAATTGTTGCTAAGAAAAATGCTAAGGGAAAGACTTTCTAATTAAAAGCCAAAACAGCCAAAACACTGGATTGTAAAACAAGCTGACACGCAGTGATTTGTGCTGGCTTAAACATACCAGGAAATGGAACTTTCCTTCCATCGTTCTTCTCTGCTCCTTCACCCTTATGTCACTTGTATAAATGACCTTGTTTCTTACCTGAGTACAGTGAAATTAAGCACTATATATGTTTAGTTTGTAACTAGAGATGGCCAGATGATTAGATACGGCTTCATCTTGGACAAGTTTTATTTTTCCTTTTATAAAGGAACAGGCGTAAGAGGAAAAGGCATGGTGCTGCACTATGCTCTGGGTGAAGTCCTATCTAAGGAGAAGCTGGAAGTTTAGCCCAGGACAGACAGGCTCCCTAGTAATCTGGATCCTCTTCTCCTCCTCCCTCCTTTCTCTCCCATCATCACCTCTTTTCGGTCACCTCTCAAGATGGAAGGAACATCTGAGGAGGCATCAATGGAGTGTTGCCTATGTGCCACCAGGCCCCAGTGACCACCCACCTACTGCTTCCCATTCACCCTGTGCTTTGAAATCGTACCGTCGCTATCCTTTGCTGTGGAATTTTCTTCCAGTTTATTTCAAGCATCTTAAAACTATTCAGTACTACCCTACTAAATCTTAACACACTTTTTACTCAAAAGCCAACATTTTCTATCTCAAGGTTTAGGATAAAAATATCTACTTTCATAGGAGAATTAAATATTTTAAATTTCCAAATTAGGTAGCTGAGATGCATTATTTTCCCCAGATGTTCTGTTTTCATATTTATCCACATCTATTCAGCATCTGATTTTTCTTTTTCTTCCATTCATTTCTTTTTCCTCATTTCAGCACTGATTTAGAAGGAAAACAAGTGTCCTCATTCTCCACTAGCAAGTTTTAATTAAAATATATTTCGGTTTCTTTACAAAGGTTTTTTTCTTCCTTGGTGTTTTTAAACACAGCTTTTTGAAGGTGTTTTTTTCCAAGCATGAGCCATTTCAATTCCACAAGTTCAATAACGCCATGTTGTTAGTAGTGGGGCGCAGAGCATGGATATAATACTGTTTGTTTCTTTCACTGAATAATTACACTTAAAACTGGCTAATTGGAATCAATTAGTTGTAAGAAAGAGGTTAGTCTCAGGGGGAGAGCAAGAATTTGTGGAAACTCCAGATTGTGTTAGGATCCAACATTTCCACACCTAGATCATGTCTTACCTGCTAGTTCAGCACCTTTTCACTGGAAAATACAAGGAGCATTACAATGGGCAAGGCAAAGGTTTATTTCCATTAAAATTTATTTTAAAACACTTTTTTTTTTTTAGATCTGTGGATAATCTCCTTGTCCATTTAACTCTGTAATATATGTTCAGATTTCTAGTGCTGGATGTCACCACAAATGGAGTTTAGCATGTTTTGTGAAGCATTATAAGCTTCCTGTGCTCTTTTTCTTCCCAGTCAAAATACCCTAGGGATCTGTGACTTGCCAAACATCCCGGATAAGCATAAAATAGACAATTTTTGAAGAAATACGGCCAAAATTTAACAGCTAAGGGAAATTCAGCCTGCAACAATCCTTCAAGAGGAAGGATCTGTAAAAACAATAACAAATATCTACAAACAGAATCATCGTGACATTCCTCAGTCCAAATTCTGATTGATCCCAAACTTTCTCTGAACAAGGCCTGCAAGGGAGAAGGTCAGTGTGTGTTTATGCTTGCTGTGTTTTTACAAAAGGTACAAAAGCACTTTGGTACATGCTGAAACGTGGCTTTCTTTGGGCTAGCCTTTAAAATCGGGCAAGTGCCAAAGGGGAGTCTTAAACAGGGGGAATAAACTATGAAAGGGAAGAGAAGTTCACCTGAACGGGCAGGATCGCTTGCCTCAGAGCTTGTCTTGGCCAAAATTTGACACGGTTTGCTTTTATTTGGATCCTGAGGAATAGACACTTTTATTTCCTCCCACAATGAATAATGCGAACCAATCGAACAAGGTCCCTCAATGGAGAATACCAATTATTGATTTTTTTTAAGAAAAAAGTAACTGCAGTGATAAAACTATTCTGAATGCATCAGCAGCACTTAAACTTTAACCAATGTTTAAGATACATGAAAATATCCTCCCTAGTAATTCTAGATACCAGTCTTTCAAGCTACACATGGGTCACTCTTGATTTCCAGGGTGGTTGCAAAGTTGGAATTTCATTAAGCATCAAAATACATTACCAATACATCCGATCATTCGGTGTGTCCCAGAGCACACTATCAGGTATTTCGTAATACTGCTCACCTCATAGAAAAATATTTTAGAATCACTTTAAGATTTCTTTTTTTTCTTAACATATTTGCACTATTTTAAACATGTCTCTGCAAGTAAACTCCTGCCCCCTGTCACCCTTAAATAGTACTGATCCCATAGGTACACATCTTGGAAGAAATAAAAATAGTATAGCTAGTCTGGTTTAGAAACGTCTAGAAATTGCTCTTATGTAATTTATTTAATAATGTCATAAGCTTCAGGTCAGCAGTCTACAGAACTGTCATGGCAGCTACATTCTTTTCATAAAAGTGTTGATCTGACCACTCACTTGTAACTCCGAACTCAAAAGTAGTTTCACGGTTAAGATGGTTTTGGTGAGCATTCATACTCATTATCAAAGTGGCAAGATTTAACCCGTTGATATAAAATTCTTGATCAGAGAACCATGTTATTTCAAATAATTTGTTTATGAAATAAGACCAGAGCACTCAACAGCAAAGGCATAAAAATTAAGCAGTCAAAACATTCCAGTGGAAAATTTATTCCCATCGCAGATGATAAATCATTCCTCGTGTCGTATCTCTTACCAACATGACTAATAATTGAAAAGAAGATTTAAGCTTTTAGTTCATTTGAATTCCTTTATTCCTTAGAGAAGAAAATTAATTAACTACATTTTGATCACAATTATCCTCCTTGAGATTCTGGGACTGTGATAAGTAGCTGACCTACGTCTCGTTCATTCTCTTTAAAACTTAACTTTTGATGTGGGATGGGGGCAATGAACCATCTTTGCTGCTATATAGCTTTAAGGCTTTTCACAAAATAAAATCTGACAATAAAGGAAGCGTGCTCCTAATTAAAATAATATTGATTCAGCATATGGTATTTTGCCTTTGGTTTTCACTTTTTATTAGCCAAGTTGTCACTTTTCTCTTTAGTGCCACCTTGTGGGTCAGCCAGCCGGGAAAGCCCAGCCGTCACCACCACAAACGGTCAGGGTCTGGCAGCGAGAGCAGCGCGGGGAAGGAGGGAGGTTGTCTGGGGGGGGGCTTAGGGTGCCTTTTTTATTAAGAAAAAGGCAATCAAGTACGGAGAAAAATGTTTGATATACATTTATAATAGGTATGCAAGAAGACAGAACAATCTCTCTAGGGTTGAAAGTAATGGGGTCCACAGAAAAAAAAAAAAAAAAAAAAATCAATGCTCATTTACAGGATAATCATCAAACTTACCTTGGAAAACGTAAGCGGCAAGCTCTGACTTGTGTGATTTTTGCCGCAAGAAAAATGCTTCTGTATCTTAGTGCCATTAGTTTTGCAACAGCTTTCCATGAGAAGTAAAGCTAGATAATTGTAAACTCCCACTAATCCCACTTTCAGAAAAGATGGATGATCAGATGCAACGTCATAGCATACTTGCTTGTGAAATTCGGGGTGGATTTGCACACAGCAGCTTCAGATTCTGCTGATGCTAAAGCACAGACATTCAAAAACATATATAAAAAAAAATTTAAAGTGTCAGAGGACATATGTACTGCAAAGGACATTCAGATCAAGGCCTGGCTGGAGTGTGGTCACAGTACGCATTCTCAATAACTCAGCTGTCCCTTAACCATACAGAACTGCACAAACACATCCTTGTACGTTACTGGGAGGAACTGGGGACAGTGGAATTATGTTGTTTGTCTTCTTGAAAGGAGCAGAGAGAATGTTTCCGATGTTTCCAAATTTTAAAGAAACTTTTTTTTTTTTTACTTTTATTAATCTTTTTTATTCCCTTTTTCTAATTACATCAACTTCGGAAGCTACGAGAAAGAAGTTTTTGAACATGATAAGCCCCCAAACAAAACTCATTTTATTCCACATACAGATTAAAAGCTTTATGCTTTAAGTTTATGAATTCTGTATTTCAGCTAGCCAGCTCCTTTGCATTATCTCTTACTAAATACAGACTTACAAAGGAAAATAAATCATTCCTGAAAATCTCTTAAACTAAATCAAGTGGTCTTATATCAGGTAGTCTTGCTGGTAAAGAGAAGGGTCATTTTAAATGGTAGCTCTTGGGTTTTACTGAAATTAGATTTCATCCTTAAGACATATGGTCAGAATGGGTGAGAAAGAATACAGGACAGTGGAAAATGCAGTTTCCCATGATCAGATACAGCTATTATTTAGATGGGAAGAGACTGGAGAGCTGCACAGGAGCACATGCCACAGCAGGCATTGAAGTTCAGCAAGGCTCAGTGAGATTTCCCAAGGGTGAAAAGCCCAATAAACCCTATATAGAGAGTAGGTAGGTGTCCAGCAGTTTCTCTGAGTCGTACTTAAGTTCAAACATGATGAGCTCAGCTCAAGCAAACAGAAGAGAGTAGGAAGGATGGTCCGACAGCTACCTCACTAGCCTGACTGCAAACAACTCAGCAACTGAGCCTCCCTGTACAGACATAGCCTTCTTCCATCACCCCTGTATTCCTCTACCCCTTTATCCCTCCAAACAGTGGAAAAGCATTTGAGGAAAAGAGCTATTAATGACTGTATGGTGTTTGGATGCTACACCCTATGGAAATACTGAGAAAGCAACGGCTGGCACAGCTGATCACGTGCCAAGATCTGCTGCGAGCTGAACAGCCACCCACTGCAAAACACTGACGGGCAAATGCTTCTCTACTGAGAAGACAGGAGGGGGAAAAGTAGTCGCAATGAGGTCGAGTGAGGAACGGCACACACCAGTGAAAGAGCTTTCACCGTGTGCTCACATTTCAGTGGTTGCTCAGGATACAGCTAGAGACAGCTGTCTCTGCATGACTCCACCACGCATCAGTTATTCTTATCACTCCTTCCCCACCTTTTCCCACCCAAAACTTCACATAGACCAGACTATGATCAGTTACCAGGTACTTTAACTTACTTCTACCAGGAGACAGGCACTGGCAATCTGGCTCTCTACAAGTTGCACTTACTGGACTGAGGAATGGCCCCATGCTTAAAAATGGGCTTTGGATATCTGTTTGTTTGGGGTTTTTTTTACACTCCTGAAATGCTGCAAAAGCATCAGATGAAATTTAAGTGGGGAGAGTGTAATGGCATAAAACATATGCTCTAAAGAAAAAAGTAACGGGATACCCAGCACTGCAACCATTGTTCATACAGAAAGTCCTTTTGTAATTTTTTGAGAAGTACTTAACAGAACTGAGTTCTTTTTCTATGGGTTTTTTTTTTAGCCTCTGCTACATTGGAAACAACATACATGCACCACAAGCTATTCTTCTGCCGGGCCTAGCCTCCTACCAGACACATCAGGCATGAGCCCCTCCAGCCCCAGCTGGTCAGCAGTCTGACCATCTCACTGGCAGCCACACTCACCTACCCAGGTCCATCGGTGACAGAGTCCAGACCCCAGTTTTGTAGGGATGTGACCATCTTGCCTGCCCCACTCCTCAGACAGACATTTACTCACATACCTCCCTTCCTGAAGAAGCTGCTGAATTTGATTTTAAAAAGTTACATACATAAATAATTTCACATGGTTTTATTTGAAATGCAAGTTCTCCAGATCCTGGGAAATACCAATTTTAACACTATATGTATATGCAGATGGCAAACTTCTTAATTTTCCTAGACTGCAGGATAGAAAAGACTATCAGTGTCACCCTGCTTCAGTAAACACCAGAGCCTTTCCATTGCAATATTTTTAGTTACATTAAATGGTTCATGTCTGTATATCTATATAGCATAGCATCACCTGGAAGAGCAGTGATCCACCTGGGTTGGAGGGGGTTAGCTGCTTTAAACACTGTGCTGTTTAGACTGCTCCACCACTTCTTTCAGCAAGATCATCTGCGTGAGACCAAGTGCCACACAGCGCTACCGTTAGAGGTGGCCTCAGGGTCTCTGCACAGTAGCGAGTTGAATCCCACCAGGGCAGCAGAAGCCTGTTGCACACGCTTGCGATCAAGTCAAGCATCCCCATCCACGCTGCCTTCTCCAACCACATGTCTTAAGAAAGCCAGTCCCCACAGGTAAAGAACAGCTCAAAGTCACACCCTGTAGACGCAAGGGGTTGCAAACTCAGCCGCAAGCCCCTACCTTAACTTCAGACACTCTCGCCCAGTTCATTCCCATGGAGCAGGGACAGCCAGAGATGCTCTTTCCTGCCAGCTCCAGAACAAGCAATAGCAGATGATCCTTCCCTATCTCTCCCTCTTCTTTTACAGCTTCCTAGCTTGGCAGTTTTCCTCTCCACATTGCTTTTTCCACCACTTCTGTCAGCCTGCATCTCTGAAGCCTCTCCAGGGCAGCCTGCAGCCTCACCACCTGCTGCCCCACAATGCCCAGGCAGCCGTCCCTTACAGCAGCTGGTTCAAACCTGCAGCTTGATCTCAGCTAGGGGAGGTAATTAAGCCTAGGTAATTCATTAACCCTTCCTCAGCTGTGGGCAGCAGAATGTATTCACCCCACCCCAGTAACCGAGGGCAATAATAGCACCCATAGGTTATCATCCTGCATATGGACCAGCACTAAGGAGCCCAGGTGCCAATGGGCTTGACAGACACGTCTTTATCAACAGTAGAAGGAAGGTTAAATCTGGGTACAATTTTGGAAGGAGTGTGCTCTTTTTATGAATATCTTTTTGTCTTCTCCTCCTCCCCAAAGCTGATGCTTTTTGCTTCAACCACTTCATCCTGCTTTAACTCTCCTGTTAATCCCCAGACATCTCACCTCGCTTTTAGTCTCCATTCCTCAGGCTCCTCATCACAGCATCAATCTCCTGGAACACCTCAGTGCTGAAAATCATGACGTGGCATTTACAAATAAGATTTTTATATGAGATTTCCAATAAAGTCTCAGATCTCACCATGAGAGCCTAATAGTCTTTGTACAGCTAAAATATAACAAAGCAAATTTTTTTTCCTGTAGTTTTGATTCTGAAACGCATCACAGCAGAGGATAGTTTAAATATAGGCAGAAAACACTGCTCATTTGTAAAGCCTCTCAGAATTAACTTTCTCAAAAAATATTTTTAAGGCTGACAAATCATGTGTAAGGTCTTTTCCCAAAGGAGAATTTTTCTTGGATTCATTTAGTAGTTGAAGGTTGTGTCATATGTCACTGGAAAGGTAATTTTTCCTAGTTTATGAAAAATGCCTTGAATTTCACTTTGCTGTCACAGGGGAATAATGATATCTATACAGGTAATAAACTGGCACAGAGAGATTGTTGTTAGTATCTTTGCAAGAAGTATACAATTTTATAGAGGATGATAGGAAGTAACAGAGTGAATTAATATCAAATATGCAATTTATTTATATATCATCTACCTGACTCAGGTTTCCAGCGTTTTTAATATTCTTTTAAATATTAATAGTTAAAGCATAACAAACACAAGATAATTTTAGAGGAGCTAATGTACAGCTCTGTAAATTCAGTAAGCGATGGCTATTAATGTTCTCTTTTGTCTTCCAGACAGAAAATCAAAGCCATTTAAATTAAAGGATGCGAATAAAATCGATGTATGTTGATAAGGTGTGCACATTAACAATAATGTTTGCAAACATTCTTTGTAACTTGTGTATATAATCTTCTCTTTCTGGATAGATGGCCACATTAGCAGGCATCATCAAGAGCTCCTTAAATTAATTTTTTCCTTTGTTTTCTTTAAATTATTAATTTTTAAGCCTATATAGTAGCAGTCTAGGGTAGGCTATAGCAGCGCAGGTGTAACAGTGGCAGAACTGTGTGTACATTCAGATGAGTGGGATATACCCATACAGCCTGTTTGGCCCAGGCTGAGGCTGGTAGCCAAGGAATCCTCCTGGTTTGTGGTGCTGAGCCCAAATTTGGACATGAGCAGGCCTTGGCCCCACTGCCGTGCAGCGACCAGTGCCAGCTCCTGGCTCCCAGACAAGACTCCCACCCGTTTGGGGGCTGCTTCCCAATGCAGTGCCCCGGGGACGTTGGTCATAGCCACGGGGTCAATCAGCAAATGGTTGGCACACAGGGCAGCGAGCCAGGCCCCCATGGCTTTGCTGGAGGCAGCCAGTCACCATTCATGTGGTATGCAAGTCCCATGGCAAACACAGCGGAGATCTTGTTTCCCAAGCTGGTTTGAGTCCAGGGTGAGGGGAGCCAAGCATAGGTTGTTGTCTGGGTGGAAAACAGGCAAGTGAGAGCACAAATGTAGGCTGAGACTATGATCAAATGTATAAAGTAGGCTTAGCTTTAGTTTAGGAGGTGATTATTGAAATCCTATGTGATGTACTGAATGTGCAGCTTTGGCTCATGACAGCTTCAGTAGAGACTTAACAATCTAAAAAAGAAGCAAGAATAACCTGGTGATTTTTTTTTTTTTTTTAATTATCTATCCATTCAGCATGTCCACACTTGCACCCACGTTGTCTAATTAAAACCAGCTAGAGAATTATTCACGTAACTGCTATTCATTTCATGTGGAGTGGTCTAGCTAAACCTTGTAGCTGGCTCCATAAACCTCAGCCTTAACATTTATCATACTTCACTGAATTTTACACCTATTATCATATTTACACCTGTCCAGGTGTAAAATTCCCCGCACACCAACTTGCAACTGCTTCAGAGGCCAGATACTTCCAATGCAGAACATTTGTTCCTAGGCCCTCTGCTATTAAAAATATCCTGGAAGGGATGAAATTAGAGTGAGATGGCCTTTTGCCCACTGGTAAGTCACTGAATCAGAAGGAATCTTAAATATCTTGGGAAACCACCTCGGCAGAATCAAAACACAGGACATACAAGGTGTCATTGCTCAAGAAAAGGAGTTTTGTTGGCTGCAGGGAATGGCACTGCAGGGTGCAATTACTGGAGGTATACACAGAAAGGGACTGCGGAACATCCCAGCAAGTTTTGTGGAGGGCTCCAGCCCAAACATGTGGAAGCTTAACGCGTCAGATGGTAGGTATAACACTATTCACATGAAGAACCCGTTTTTTCAGCTTCTGCATAGGCTGAAGCGTGTTTTACTTCAAATGAAATGTTTCCCAAATAAAAACTACCAGAATGTATCTCCTGAAAAGCTTTTTTTCCTATGAATAATTCCACTTTAGGAAAATTATGAAAGGTCTATATACCTGTTGTCATATGTTGGCAACTGTTACTGGAAATCATAGAATCATAGAATGGATTGGGTTGGAAGGAACATTAAAGATCATCTAGTTCCAACCCCCTGCCATGGGCAGGGACACCTGCCCCTCGCCCAGGCTGCTCAGAGCCCTGTCCAACCTGGCCTTGAACGCGTCCAGGGATGGGGCATCCGCAGCTTCTCTGGGCAGCCTGTCCCAGTGCCTCACAACCCTCACAGTGAAGAATTTCCTCTTTATATCTAATCTAAATCTACCCTTTTCCAGTTTAAAGCCATTACCTCTTGTCCTACGACTACATGCCCTTGCCAAAAGTCCCTCTCCAGCTTTTTTGCAGGTCCCCTTTAGGTACTGGAAGGCCACTATAAGGTCTCCTCAGAGCTTTCTCTTCTCCAGGCTGAACAAGCCCAACTTTCAGAAATACCTTAAACACAAAATATATATTTTTGGTGAGGTATGCAGGAACAGAGACCTGTGTTCCAATGCCATTACTAAAGTTTAAGCATTTTTTTTCTGAGGTAACCGGAAATGCTCTGATTTCTGCCACACTTGACCCCAGACACACCAGCAAAATACCAGATCTCACTTTCAAAGGTTCTACTTTAAAAGAGATTGTTTGACAGGAAAGTTGAATCAGCCTTTCTCTCCCTGGCAAGTTGCCTAATGAGGTACAGAAAAAAGGGATACACCTGTTTAGAAGCCAGCTGAGCCAAAAGCTTTTTACAGAAATAGAAGGGGATGCTCAGTAAGAATGAGAACCTGAATCATTATTGTCAGGAGCTTGACTGGATGCCAGGAACTGGGGCACAATGGAAAAGTCGTAGCTGCATAATCAATGCCACATCTAAGGCATTCCACAGACTGCAGTTTATTTTATTGTTATTTTCTTGCACTATCTCCCCAAACTGAAGATAAATATAGTAATCATCATCTAAAAGAATATTTTACCCAGTGCCAAATACTGAAAATATTTTCTTTGCAAATCTCTTCTTGCTCAATAAAAATTAATTAAGGAAATTATGTAAAAAAATATCTTCTTGGGCACAATATGCTCAAAACCATGAAGACAAAGCATCCTTTTGGACAGATTCTGTTGACAATAATCCTGAACACCACCAATGTAAGACTTGTCACTTACACAGTAGCCACTATATGAAGTTGCAGATTGGTCCATCATGTGTTAATATGCATTCCTATGGCAGATGAAAAGTTCAAAATCAATTTGAGCTTTGCCAGTGGCTCCAAAATGAACAGTCATGCACAGAACTTTGTATAATGGCATTTAAAGCATGCACAGATGCACTCATCTCACATACACTTTAAGTCTTGTATTTAAAAGGAAATGAGCAAAAATATGAACTATTTCATACATTTTTCCCAAGACTGCTGCAGGAAATAGTGGACAGTTTAAAGTGAAAACAAAATTATTACATGTCTTTCTTCACAAACCAGGAAATGATTCACATTTTGTGACACCATGAAGCTTTCTATAGGCGAAGCAAAATTGTTGTACTGATAATTGTATTTAGCATTTCATTACAATTTGTGTGCTTCTTTCTCTGATTAGAAAGTATAAATGGATATTTTGGGGAAGGTGGGAGAAGAAGGGAGAATCAGACTGTGTCAGACTTAATATATATAAAGGATTTAATATAAAATGGTTCTAGTCTTGGCTAGGACTTCCTGGAGCTCATGTATGCATGTATGTAAGTTAATAATACTAAGGAAAAAGCAAACCAGTAGTACCATTCACTTTTCTTTTCATGAATTGAAGTATTTCCTCTCTTGTGCCTTTGTATTTGGTCCTTCATACACTTCTGAATATCTGAGTGGATTATCCATTTCCATTAATTTTCTAATTTTATCTGTCAAATATACTCTCCAATTTCCTTAACTTTTTAATAAGACTATGCATGAAAATACAGCTCACTCGAAATTGCTTCTGGAGGATGCTATAATAGATGCTTGTCAGGTATATTATATGAAAAAGGCTTTGTTTATTTCTCCATGTAAACTGACACAATTAGGATATTATAAATTAGAATATTAATTCATGTCCTCTGTTTCCTGAAGTCCTCCAAAGGAGCTGAACACTGTTAAACTCTTTACTTTCCCCTAAACATGGCATCTGCCATTTTTTTCTGAAGCAAGTTGTTATATTTTGACTATCAAAAAATATTTCACAGGACAAGTATTTTCCCCTCAACAGGGTTAAACCTTATTAGCCTTTGGTAATAGCCTTTTCTAAAGGGTAATTAATGTGTGATCAGCAGCTGCTCCAAGGAAACTGGACAGTATTTTTAATGTATAACCAAACTGCATAAAATACCCTTTGTCTTTGTGAGCTGGTTTCCCATCAGTGCATATTTCATTAGCTGTCAGCACCCCAGACATGTCAGCTGACCATCGATCATCCTCCGGCACGAGCTATCTGAAGCCCTGAAGAGGGACAACTTCTCAACTGAGCTGGTTCTGAAATCCGAAATGGTGATTATGCAATTCTTACATATTGCAATAGTAATGAGGCACAAAGTGCCAGAACCTGGGCTGAACCACCCTTGAGTGGTAGAAGGGAGAAGTGACACAATACAGCCTGTCCTTAGTGTCAATCATGGAGCAAAAGTGAAAGCCATCTCGGAACAATCCCCAGCAGTGATCTCAGAACAGCAATTTCCCCAGCAGCAATCTCAGAACGCAAGTTCCTGAGAGAAAGTCAGGGAACGAACAGCTGAACAAACAAACGAACAAACGAAAGTGCCTGGCCCACCAGCTGACTCCCACTTATATACTGGGTGTGATATCTATCGTATGGAATGCTTTCGTTGGCCAGTTTGGGTCAACTACACTGGCTATACCCCTCCCAGCTTTTTGCACCTGCGCATTGGCAAAACCTGGGAAGCTGGAAGATGTCCTTGATCCTTAACAACTAATAACATCAGTGTCTTATCAACATTCTTCACATACCAAATCCTATAATAAATCCAAAACCCAGTGACTACTGGAAAGAAAATCAGTTCCATCCCAGCCAAAACCAAAACAGACCCTAATTAAGAAGTCTTTCTGTGTACCTACTTGGTCCAAAACTTTGTGGATTGGAGGAGACTTAGTGTAAACTGATCATTGTCACATTGCCCTGAGAATTAATTTTGTAGGCTTGATCTGATTGTAGGAGGGCAAACCTGAATCGTGCATTGAACCCATCAAACTACACAAAGAGTTCACCAGGATCAGTGCTTAGTCTGGTCAATGAGGAGTGAAGATCAAAACTGTCCTCAGTATGACTGATTCCTAGGTCAGGTGTTTGGAAAAGGGACAGCATCCGATGGAGCACAACCCTGCTCGTTCATCTAGGCTAGCAAAGCTTCACGTGCCTCTGAACACACTGACAAAGCATGGGGACTAACTCTTTGCTTTGCTTTCGTGAGTCCAATCCACCGAGCTGGAAGAAAAGTAATAGCAAGTTTCTTTTACTTTTCAGAAGAAAAGTCTACGTAATTATGTTGGTATCCTTGAAAGATAATACTTCAGTGTTATAACCTATTTCAGAAATCTGAAGGTTTGACCCAATTCCAATATTGGACTTTCACAACATCCACACACACCTACCCTTTTCTCTGTTTGATACAGTGGCTGCAAAGCAGTGTGGGAAGATAGAAACAACTGCTATTTACTTTGCTTACTCTTAATTGATTTTTTCCTCCTTCTTTATTTTCTCTGTCTTTCAAATGAGTCTTTTACGATTCCGAGATACGTTAGGCCACTTGTGCAACTTTAAACCATCTCACTACTTCATTCTTTTTTTTCCCCTTTGTAATATGTATTACACAAGTAGTGTGCATCACAGAATATTAGGCAGTTCTCTGTTGCTTTGCTAGGTTAAAAATTATATGCTTTTTCAATTTATTTTCAATGAAAGTTAGAATATGACAGCTATATTTGTTTTTTACTATGTAAAGTGAATGATAATGGTTCACCAGCTGGTTTATTTATTTCTGTTCCTTCCACACTGTGCTATGTTGATTCTAAAATATTAGTCTGGTTTAGCTTGGAAGAACTATACTTGGCTATAACAAGTCCTTTGCTTCTGAAATTTTAAAATATATAAATAAGTAATGATAATGTCTGGAAAGAATAAACTTTTGCAAAAGGCTTAAATCTACACGGGGTTATCCTAACTATTCATTACAGATCTCTAAGAGGCAGGTTGCAGAAAACGCCATGTTTTACAGGGCTTCCAGGATTACAGAGAGGTTGCTCATCTTTCTGCAAATATGTAGACATGACTAAAAGGAGCTAAACCGTTTCCTTTATGTTTAAGAAATGGTTTAGAATTTTCTCTGTAATCGCCTTAATTTCAGTCAAAATGATTTAAAAGTCATGAAGGCAAAAATGTATAAAATCTATAAAACTACTCTATTAATAATATATAAGCTGAGATGTAAGGAGGCTGAGGAGGAACCTTACAATTACTTGTCAAAAACTCTTCCTGCACAAACCATTATGTTTCTTCTTCTCATATCACGAGACCAAAGGTTACTTCTTTTCAACAACTCTTTCAGAAGAGGTGTTGATGTCAAAGGAGGTAAGACATCCATACTACAGTCAAAACCATAGATTTGTTGTGATACTGGCACTGTCAGCTTAGCAATGTTGAAACCTCTGTACTCGTGGGATTCCGGCCTGGGTATCCAAAGGGGAATTTAAGTGCAACCTATGTGCTGAAACTCAAAACTGTGATGCTAAAAGCTTCACTAAAACAGGTATCTTCCCAAAGGAGATTCAGATCCATGTCTTCCAAAACCCTCTCTCCTTGCATATGGAGATGTGGCTTAGAATCCCTCAGGAAGAGAGAAGGGTTGACCCTCTGTTTCCCACATCTTGGCTGGAGGCTGTACTCACTGGACCGTGAAATGCGGAGGAGTCCTTCTGGTTCTGAGAAAAATAATGATCGAAAGAGCCGTGTGATGTAAGATACATGCTGTTTGGGCTCTCCTGTCCTCCACATTCCCTTACTAGATAGCTCCACATTCTGACCTATTTCTCATGAGGGCTTCTGTAGATTTTGAGGTTTTAGCCTTGTTATAGTAGAGTAGCCTGAGTGAGCATCTATCCAGAGCATTTGTGTACATAGGTATTTGCAAAAAGGGAGGTGGTGTTATTACTAGATTCAAAGTAATTTTAAGTCATATGATACTACTTTTTTCCTTACCTGTTTTCTATTTATCACTAAGTGGATACACATACATTTATGTAATTTCCTTAGAACTTACATGAATAAAAATCTAGTGAACAGTGCTGCTCTCTGTTTACCAGCAAAGTTTTCATTAGTCTTCCCCTCACTTAGCTGACAACAGAGTTCAGTTTAAAAATGTGAAGAGGGCTCTGTGCTCAGTACTGAGTGTAAAGAATAGTCTGAACAATAAACTCATACTTGGATATCTTAAACATTTATTTTCAGACCTAAATGGAAATTATAGCTAAATACTTACAATCATTCTCAAACGTGTAAAGAACGGGGATTATTTTAAGTATGAGGTTATTGCAATACTCTTTCAGTGATGATATAAACATCGTTTATGTGATGTGATAACATACAAGAAGTATTTTATTAGAAGAAAGGTATGATCTGAAAAAATACCTGTCACTGAAGCATCATGTGTCACTGTTTGAAGTACAGTTTCTAGCCTAAAAAGTAACTTTTTAGAACTCCTACCATAAAGGCTCCACATTTGCATCTGACGTGTTGACAAATGTCAGCTGAAATCTGCTGAAGTCCCAAGGAAAAGTTATCTTCTGCTAATGTGGAATCCTGCAAAGTGGATCTGGGAGCAGAAAGCCGGCTCCGTGTATCCGACTTCACGCATCACCAGCAATAAGCACGCTGCAGCCTGAACTCCGTTGATGAAGCACAAACCGGAGAGCCCTTGGCTCACGCTTTCATGGTAATGGTGGTTCTTCAGCAGTAACAGAATGAAAAAGCAGCAAATGTATATTTTAGTCAGGAGTCATCATTTATGACTGAATGCACATGGGGAGAAGGTCAGTTGGTTACGTTATCCACTTTGTTCAAAGTGACCTTTCATAGTTGAGGCAAAGCGTTTCAAGACTAACTAGAGCATTTAAATACCTCTAAACCTGCTTATTCGGGTAAGGGCTTCTGCTGGAAAAGCCAGAGCTACGCTGTGGGAGGCAGGACTGTCGAGAACTGGGATGGAGGTAAGGGGCCTGCTAGGGCTACATGCCAGCTGCTGAGAGCTATGGCTAGATGCCTCCAGGTCCTTTCTCCCCAGCACCGACTTACAGGGGCTTTCCTTGCTGCAGGTGGCCGCTCCTCTCCTGAAGTCTCAGAAGGTCACCTAGGGCAGCTGAGGCTTTGGATACAGACCTGCCACAGGTTCTGTGATGTGCTGGGCCTAGCAGGACTAAGTGGCACAGATGATGCCCAGAAAGAAACATATTGGTAGATGCTGAAAATGTTTTAGGATGCCATCATATCTTTTGTTATGGTGCAAAAAGATCTGCCTGTGGCAGGAGAGCAGACTCCAGGTTTCAGTTTCCTCTGCTGTCATTTTCTTCAACAAACTGATTTAAACCAAGCATGGATCTGAGCTAAACAAGAGCCCCAACAGTCTGATTCTCATAAATGTTTAAGGACACTTTGTACCACTCTGTCAGCTTAAAAGGCCCTTGTAGACTTAGTAAACTATTTTTGCATTCCCTGTAATGCTTCTGATATTACTTATATGGGGAGTAAAGCAGCATTCGTATAAATAAGAGTCAAGACCTAAAACAGTCTTTCAAAATTTCTACAGAGAGAGAGCAGAAGTATTTAACCATGATCCCATCCCACAAGATAAACCCACAGCTATGCAATTACCTTACTGCTTACTATAAAAAAAAATGCTACCATAGTTGTAGCAGTAATTAGTCAAAGAATAAGTAAAGTATATTAGCATGAAGAGTCATTAGGCATATTTGTCTGGTGCAAAGATTGGCTTGAGTTTGGCTTCACTTTACTCAGTTTAAAGATTATAGGATTTTCACCTACATTCGTTTTTAAGTAAGAAGCAGTAAACAACAGTGAAAGCTATACTTGATTTTTTTTTTCAATAAAGGTTCTGCACACACTGGAAGAAGCAAATCTCTAGTTGCAACTCTTTTTTGTGCTTCCAACTTTTGAGGACATGTCCTCTGCATTGAGGACACAGAGATTTTTTTGCTGGGGAATGCCAGGGAAACCTCAATCAACCATTATTGCCAGTAAGTCAACAGTGTGGTTTGACTGGTAGGATTCTCACAAAAATATTGTCTGTCAGTCAAGAAATATGTGCTAGAAACTGTGCTAGCAAAATCTCTTTTTCACCACCACTGGCTTGATTGAAGTTCCTTCAGGGACATGGTATGAGATGGGATATGCAAGGAGGGGGATACAACAGGAGTACAACTTTTGCACATATCCTTTTCAGGTCTCCTTTGCATTCCAAAAACAGAGTAAGAAGGACTTCAGGGAGCATTTAAAAGAGCTGCCAATGCTGTTTTCCCTCCACAGCATCTGCAGACCTTGCAGAAAGGGAGGTAACCCTCCTTCTGTTCCCCACCCCCCCAAGACTGGTGCCCTCTCTGTCCTGCCTCCCAGAGCATCCTGTTTCACCTGCCGTGCGGACCTTGAGCAGGAGCTGGGGACCATTAACCTTGTCAGGCTGATGATGACTGCCATGAGTCCCCCATAATGTGAGCAAATCTCAGAATGAAGAGGCCAGAGAATCAAACTGGAGATCCAAATTCCAGTCATGCTCCCAGCCCAAATTAACCATAGCGGCCACTGCACAGATGTAATAATTGAAGAATAGGCTGCATAAATATAAAGGTGTGTGATTTTTATATTTGCCATTTTAAAAGCCAGTGATAGTCACACAGCGAGGAAAATGCTGCATTTTATGAGTCATCAGCCCCCTTTATGAGATACATTTTGGACTGTATATCACTGTATTGCAAGGGAAAGTATTTCAGTAAGATTAATTAGTTGATGTTTGTAAAACATTTTGAATCTGGGAAGCACCATATAAATGTGAGCTATTATTATTGTTATTTATTATAAGGGAGATGCAAATCCTCTCTAAATGTTGACTAAAGCCTTGCGATTTTTATGGTCACAACTTTGTCAAAAAGATTTTTATCTTCCTAGCAGCAATGTGCTACCAAAGATGTTGAGCCTTAAATCAACAGCTGTTATACCTCAAGCAAGTTATGAATTTTCCTTGATTTACAGCAGTTGTTTTTTTTTTTTTTTTTACGTTTCTTCTTAGGGGATAGGGGGGTGAAGTGGGTGCTCTTGTAAACATGTAACACAAGGCCAAAGAGTTCCTTAGAGGGAAACCATATCGACCTCCAGCAAGGCTGTTAAATCCACATTCAGGCACGTGGCGAATGACCTGGTTTTCATCACACAGAGGAGGTAGCAACTCCCGCCAAACACGCCACGAGGTCACCTGGGAGCACATGCCCTTAACAACATCACTTATTTGCTTGTCTAGATCTGGCTTCAGGACCCTCTGTGTAGATACCAGCTAGGCTGGTTTATGTTTGGTTTTGTCTGTTTGTAGCTACCTGTTTGCTTGCTTTAAATCCTGGTCCATCATACAGAGCGAGCTGTGCAAATACTGAGGGAGCTTGAGTTATTCAACAGAGTCCCTGAAGGGGAAAGGGAGCTCCCTCCTGGCTTCCCCAGAGCCCTGCTAATTATCCCACATGGTAAGAATTCCTAAGGGGATCCCTAAGGGGACTTTTCAGCAGCAATTTTATACCCTCTTAACCTGATGCAAACAGCAGCACGTGCAAGCCAAGAACAGATTACCTTGGGCTTGAATACAAACAGGATTAGGACCCTCCTTTCAGATTCCCCTACACAGTGTCAACATGAGAAATACATTGGCAACTGAGGCCAGTTGTGTGAACCAGAGCTATTCTCTCCAGCAGTGCTATTGAAAAAGCACCTGGAAGAAGCAGAGGATGAAATTTGTGGTATTCATCCATTAAAATCACTAGGAGGGGAGTTCTGGGAAGTCCTGACTCTCCTGTAGCTGATGGGAGTGATGCACATTTTCCATGTGCATGCATACAGCCTACCCTTGCAATTATGCACTTTCATCAGGAAAGTTTGAAAACACTGACTTTTTGCACACCTGCAGTGTGGCATTGTTTTCGAGGGAAGATGCGTATCACACGTGTTCTTTTCTATCCTGGCTGGTATTCTGTATAAAAAACATTTCTAGCCAGCAGTTCACTTTAAGGACATCAGCGGGGAACTCTTCCAGATTATTGCTGTAACAGGTTTGCTCACTGAGAGGGCCACATCTGTTCCAAAAGCCAGCCAATTCTGCCATCTTATCAGTGAAATATATATTTTCCTCCTTTAAGGACATCCAATGTTGGGAGCATGTGTACATCTCTCCCTTCTTCTGCCTGCCTTCACAACACGTGGGTCCACCAGGAGTTCCTGCTCCTACTAAGGGAATCCTCTGGTCACCTTGATCTTGACCCAAAGCTTCTTGCATTCTAATAAGGCCCTTGCCCACAACTGAGTGCAAGTTACAGTTACCTACTTACATATCAGTAGGTTATTGCAAGAATTGTTTTGGGTCAAACCTTGCCAATTTCTTCATATCAGCGATTCCAACACAGTGGACAGTGAAGTGCAGTAATAGAGTAGGGTGGAAGAGGATTGAAAACCTGCTGGTTTTTAAATAAACCTCTATGGCTATGTGGAGCAATGAGCCATTCTTCATGGAAGAAAAGAAGGTGACAATAAGAGATACAGGAATCTCATGGGGATCTTTCTTGATTCTCCGAACCAAGAGTACAAACTCCCCATCCACAGAGACCTCCTCTACAAGTTCTTGATTTGGGGCCATAAATAAAACTTCAAATACATACAATAAATGTGAACTTCAAAATTGTGTTTCCTTATTTATTTTACCTGTGCATTGTAGCACTGGTATTTCAGGATAGATGTATTATTTTTTGCCAAAAATAGGCATCTTTTAAATTCTGCAGTAAATAATGATATTTGTAGTCCAGGGCTGTCAAATATTTAATTAAAAAATCAACCTAAAATAAATACTTACATTAAAAATGTATTTTTTTCTTAGCTCCAGTTTGTCTACAGCCATAGCAAAAGACTTGAGTATTTCTCTCTGACACGTGCTTGCCTGAGAGGGTAATATTTTGCTGAGAGGTAATTTTTGCCTGAGAGGGTAACAAGTATTTCCCTCTAAACATTGTGAGAAAGTGATGTTGATGTTACATGACCATTTGATGTTTAAACTGAAATTTAAAAACTGCTTGTACATGCGTATCTTTATAATCCACTAGATCGTGCCATGAAAGCTCCTGCATCTCAGTTAGTATTCCCTTGAATCCACAGCTACCTGGAATTTGTAGACATCAGTATCCTTGCACGAGAATTACCCATTAAATTGGGATGACTGGAGAACTATTTCTGGGCTTTACAGGGATTAACCAGACTTTACTACCTACTATTGAAAATGCTTCTGTGGCATGCTGTGCATTGGCAACGGAATAACAGATTGACAGGTGCAAGAAATTGCCATGTCCCCTCAGATGTGCATGGGATTTTTACAAGTAGACAGGTCCCCAGAAATCTGCTGGGTACTGCTTTATTAGAGCAGTTACTGTGAGCACCGTGAAAGAGCATTAACCAAGCAATCTGTGTATGCTCAGCTGTGGGAGCTCCAAGGGAATGGAGCCACCCCAACATGTCTTAAGGGACAGGGTGTGCAGTTCCCATCCTGGAAATCTGGCTGTGCAGGATAGGGGAAGAGGTAGGAAAGAGGTAGGGAAGAACTGAGCCACTGCTTCATTCCTCTCCATCCCCTTATCCCAGTCAAGCTTATGGTAGTTTAAGGAACAGGAATGAGTTTGGTAGAACTGAAACCTCACCTCTGAAGCTAAACTCATCTTACACCATCAGATATTCTGTATTCAACAACACAGTCATGCAGTGACTGGAAGAAAGGTTTGCTGTGCTGGATGGGCATGCATGGCTTATTTGTGAAGACAGCCTGCCTCATCGAATCCAGCCTTGTCAGAGGTGCACTGGATGAGTCCTTGTACCATCAGCGCACATCGCTTCTCTTTGCTTGGTACATGCTTTGTACATCTCAGTATGGACTTTTAGGTGGAAGAATACAAGCAAGAGTTACAATAACATCTTTTAAAACTGTATTTAAATTATTCTAAAAATACCTGTGCTGAACACAGGACTTGGCATTTGCACATGATGTGTTGCATGGTCAAAATTTTTATCAGTATCTGCTGTGCTGCAGAGAAGTCTGACACTGAAGGAACCAGCTCTTTTGACAAAGAGCTTGTGTGACTTTGAGCTGAGCCTGTGGTACGGATCAGGATGACCCTTGCGTGTAATACTCCCTAACTGGTTGTTTCCCATCAAGCCTGGGCTTACAATTTGACTTCTTGCATTCACAGACAGGGGCCCCAGCAGCCTGCTTAGATCATACCTCCCTGAGGAAGAGTCCCTCTCTTCCTCGTTACCCCTACCTCCAGCATCAGCACTGATGATACATGATTTGAGCACCCAGGAATAGAAGAGGGAAGGAAGAGGAGGGAAGAGTCCTTGTGCTTCACCTCTTTTTCCTGGACCTTGACAGGGGTTAGGAGAACATGGCATACAAGGAGTGGCTGACAGGTGGATTTATGCAATCTTAAGAAGAGACTGCTAAAGAGGACTCTTCTTGCTGTCTTAAGCTACCTGACAGAAGTGTACAGAGAAGGCAGAGACAGACTCTTCCCAAAGACAGGATGAGAGAAGGGCACAAGTTGCAACACAGGAAATTCCAATTAGAAACTAGGAGAAAAAAGTTCACCCTGAGGGCAGTCAGCCATTGGACCAGTGTGACCAGAGAGGGTATAGCTACTTTGTCAACAGAGATACTCAAAATTTGACTGGACATGATCCTGAGAAACCTGATTTCAATGGACCTGTTTTGAGATGGCACTTGGACGAGACGACCTCCAGAAGTCCCTTCCCCACTCTGCTATTCAGCAGTTCCAGGGCTAGCAGTGACTTTGCTGCAGCAAACAGCAGTTTCTTAATGCTTTTCTCTTATTTCAATTCACAAATGAACCTAACCACTCTATTGCACTCCGACCTCCAAGGACACTGAGGTAAGGGGTGATGGCACACGTGCTGGGCACCTGTAATGATTTGTACAAGTTTCAAGCCTCAGAGATGAGTTCTCACCCAGGTTAAATATTTGGTGAGGGTGCGCCTCAGCAAGCACCCCGAGTTCATGCTGATAATCATTTGCATGCATTTTTTCTATAGGTATCTATCTATCAAAAGACTTATGTGGTAATTTAATGCTTTATGGCAAGTGGCTGATAGTAAATGAAGGAATCAAAACCCACTGAATATTGTACTAGGCAGTAACAGGGAAGAGTTACTGTCTTGTGTGTCATTATCTCCCTCACTGATCCTTTGGGGGTTCTTTCTGCCATTTCTTTCTCCATAGCACAAACATTGTCCTCTTCCTACTATTCCCTCTATTAGATATCACTGTACTGTCACAGCACTTGACTATAACAAAATTAGAAAAGCAACCTTGCTCCTGTGAATGCCGCGGTGCTAGTGCAGCCTCCTTCTGCTTAGAAAATTGACCTTACTTCCTATTCTTGTGGTCTTAAAGCCAGCAAAGCATGCAGAGACAAGTCGTTGTTTCCTTTCAGTGACATACCGCTGGAACAAAAAACCAAGCATTTGTTCATCATCAGAAATGCGTCTATCCATGATGAAATAAATAGCAATTTACTCAATAGATTACATGGATTAATGGGAAACCTCAAAACAAATGTAAGTTGTCCCGGTAGGGAAACAAAAATCTAGAAATCACATTGCCTTTGGCTACTTCAAATCAAGCAGCATCAATTGAAAAATAAATGCAAATACCACTTAAGTAAATTCATCCTTCTCCACTAAAATCTGTCAATCACAAGAACAATAAATATCACTGGACAACTAAATTTTGAATGCTGTGTACATTTGTACTAATTGTAGTATTTTATTATAGCATCAAGTGAAGGAAAACTGTCAGTGTTCTCAATAATTGTGGACACAATAAATGCCTGAGATATTGTTGCCATGAGTATTATCTGTCAAGCAAATATCAGTGCCTCAATTATTGTTTTCTTTCAGCAAAGATAGAATCAACCCACAAAGAGTGACAGTGGAAGAGCGCTGGCACCTTTATAGCTCTGTAACTCTGCCAGGGAATGATTTAGCCAAATACTCAGAAGTTGTGAATCAACACAGCTCCATCGACTTCTTCAGAATTAATGCACTTTAGCCCATCTGAAGACCTGGCCCATGGAAATCACTGGTAGGTCTTCCAGACACACACCAGTGCAGGGGTGTCTGCTGCAGTCTTAATGTTCCAGCCTCTCTCAGGCTTAGCCCAGGTCTTCCTCCATCTGATGCCTCCTGCTCAGTGCCAGCACTGATAGTGCATTCATGTGGAAAAAAAAAAAAACAAACAAACAAAAACAAAACAACAACATACTTACATTCCAGCCTAACTGCTTGAAGAGAAAATCTTAATATCAGTAAAAAAAAAAAAAAAAAAGCCACAACACCACAAAACAGAAACCCGAAGGTGAAAAAAGATGATCCTGCTAGGGGGGGATCTACAAATACTACAAATACTATCTCTTAATTTCTAAATCACATCTCCTGATTTTTTAGACATAATAGTCCTGCTACTATGTTTTGATCCGTTAAGATTGAAAGACAAAAAAACAGTGCAGCTTTCCCATTTTCTGCAAGAAGCCAACATGTACTTTGAACCATTTCATTATACAGGATGTTTTTCCTGACACCCTGTCCCAGTTTTCTTCTTCAGGATTTCTCTTGTCTGAGCGACTGGGAGTGGCTTTTAAGATTTCAGGCACTTGAAATTACCTATTGTTTGGGATTCTGATTCAGAAGTTGATTGCTGTCCATTTATTGGAACAAATGGACCAAGAAAGGAACAGCATTCAAGAAAAAAACATAGTCCTCTGAGTTCTGCAGATCTAAAACTCATCATCCTCACAGACATAACTTAATCCTTACTTGTGAGGACTGCAGGAGCTGGTAGCACTGATGTGGCTTTAAATTGTATCCATCTTCAGAAACTTTTTGGCTTTCTTTTATGTGTAATATCTTTTTCTCACAAAGTCTCCAATTTTGATCAAGTTGTGTTTGTGAAAAGAGAGATAGATTCTAAAATCAGGATCTCCTTTTTGCAGTAAATTCTGCCTTTTGTGTACGTAGGCTACTGTAGAATAAGCCAGCCTTAGCAGGGGGACTCCTACTGAAATATGCAGTAGTGTATGTAAAGAACTGTGAGGGCTTTATGAACCTCTGGTGAATCTGTTGCCCACACATTGGATAAATTTGCAAGATGGCTTTGAAATAGTCCGTCTGAGTAATTATCTGTCCATTAAAGAACTGTTGTTGTCTATTTCAGTGGCTTTCTGCCATGTTATAATTAATGAATTTTGGTGCTGATTAATTTTTTCTATATTCATTAAAATGATACAATCAAATCATTTGGGCCAAACACTTAATAAAGGTTTTTGATAGGGAATGAAGTCTTTCATTTTCTTTGTACTGAATAATTACAGGGGAAAATCAAGTAAGAGCTTGTTTACATGAAAAACTAGAATAGCTATTTCACTTTAAATTCACATCCTTCCTTAATCCTAAATAACTCTCAAAAAGGCCTAATTTAGGCAGTGAGTAAAACAACGAAGTTATGAAGTTATGCCTGTGTAACTTTGTTTATACTCAGGACCTAAAGTATGTGCCTCCATTAATTTCACTTGATTTTAATGAATTGTTATTACAAGTAGGGGATTTTCTAGGCATATGCTCCCATCCATGTGCAGGCCCATCCCATCCACATTTTGTCAGTCCTATTCTAACATGCTGTTTATATGTATGTATGTGTGAGGGGATACCTAGCACCTTCTATCACCAGACGCCTAATGCTCACTTTATTTAGCTGACAGCTGCTAGATATGGGGCTCCATGCTGTGACAACTAATGAATTTTTTCCTGGACAAGTTGTTGTGGGCTCTGCTTCTACAGAGGTGTTTTACACTGCACTTAACACCATACACAGCTCAATGAAAGACTGTCTCGATATTTCAAGGTATTTCAAGGATTCATTGGAGTACCTTTGCACATTCTTCCTCCGTTTAATGTATTTAAATTTCTACCCTGAATGATTCAAGAGCAACCTCTCAATTCAATTGTATCCTTTCAATTGTTTCCCACTATATTTCCAGCCCTGCCTGAGGTCAAGTTCCAATAATGGGCCAACAGGAGCCTTATGAAATACAACAAGGACAAATGCAATCCTGCGCCGCTGTGTGGAAGGAACCCTTGCAAGAAGGCAGGCTGGGAAGCAGCTCTGCAGCGGAGGTGGGCAGCGAGCTGAGCGCTGGCCAGCAGTGAGCCTTGGCAGCGGTGAAGGCCAACAGCCAGCACAGCCACAGTTCAGCCTGGAGAAGAGAAGGCTGCGTCGAGACCTGATTGCGGCCTTTCAGTACTTAAAGGGGGCCTATAGGAAAGAGGGGGAGAATCTGTTCGGTAGGGACAATGGTGA